>APFE031218097.1:126103-165269 GCA_000404065.3 Pinus taeda
GGAGGTGACGGCGTTCGATTCTGACGGTCTGATTTTCTGCAATGTCCACGGGAAGTTTCTTGCCAAAAGCCCTTTTTTTCAACCTCAACAGTAAAATGGTAAAAATGACATGGTAAAAGGTCTTTTTATAGGTTTTTTGGATAAATAAATATTAAATTTGTTTATTTTTCACCATGGAAGGTCATTTTCAATGTATTTTTACCCATCTCAAAGAGGTATGAGTAATGTGTCGCTTTTTGTGCAGGACAAAGGAATTTTCAGGGAAACTTGTCATTTTTCACAAATCAAACATCAGAGTCATCTTTTAAGCCCTTTTTTGACTCCTAAAAAATGAAAAGATTGCCGAGCGTTTCTTTTACACTCGTTAAAGCGGAATTAAAAGACGGTCCCCTTATAGCTCTTTTCTGACCGTAAAAACAGGAAAAGATTGCCGGATT
Source organism: Pinus taeda (assembly GCA_000404065.3). NCBI lineage: Eukaryota > Viridiplantae > Streptophyta > Pinopsida > Pinales > Pinaceae > Pinus > Pinus taeda. The sequence continues at coordinate 126,541 of APFE031218097.1, forward strand.
TTTGTCGTTTCAAATTCGATACTGGAAATAAAACGAGGTGTCCTTGATCGCTTTTTACTTTTCAGGTCAAAGACACTAACTATGAAAATATCCTTGGTCGCAAGATCAAGCGGTTCTCCTAGGTATTATTTTATACTTTTTCGGGCTTAGGAGACACAAATTTATGAAAAGTCCAATCTGGAGTCTTCTAAGTTTTTCAGACTCTCTAAATATGAAAAGCGTCGAGTTTCTCCTATACTGGACTCGTTAAAATTTCACAGTAAAGGACCTGTTCTATTACAAACAGGAATGGACCACTCCTTCTTAGGGTTCGCATCAAAAACTAAGTTTGACTCATCCGAAGGATGAGCTTACAAACAAGCATATGTTATCCTCCTCAAGCTTGTAAAAAATAAAGAGGTACTTGCCAGAAATGGTGGGGGAAAAATGAGAAGAATGAGCCTATTTGATATCCTTTTGTCTCAAGAAAAACCTTACTACCACTCTTGAACACGACATTTATTCATTCACCTGGGTTGGGAAATCCTTTACCTCACAGTTGACCAAGATCACTTCACGTCTTTAGCCGGGTTATGGGAGTCGACTTTGAGTCATTTATCACCAAACCATCTGTTGTGTCGTTATGTGTTCAAGAGGTCTGAAACAAAACATTCAACCGCAAAATACCTATCATTCATCATGTCATCATTGAATCAGTCCTTGCAGCAACATTTCTTCAACTTGGACTATGGTTTCATGTTGTGGGCTTGCCAGCGACGGGTCGCTTTCTATCGACATCAGCACATTATCTAGAGAGTTGACTTAGAAATCGTCAGTACCTTGAGGTCTGCATGCATCAATGGCAGGTTTCTCGCCTTCGACGCCAGTTTTCATCATTGACTTGCGATCGAAGGATTCCATGAAATGTTCGACACTAACTCATTCATTCACATCTCATGGATTGTGCTGGGTACTTTAAGAACCATTGACATTACTGGTGGTCTCTCTCACGCTTGTTAACAGTTTACATCATTGACTGGTAATCAAGTGGTTTCTACCATGTTCGACATCGACTCATTTATTCACATGGCTAGAATCGTACCAATTCGGAAAGTAGAGATGAAGACCCTGGATCTAGTTTCCACCATCCAGGCTGTGAGGAGTTTTGTATTCATTATATTGTAGACCAATCATAAACAGATGGCTGCGCCCATACTGTGTCTACACGAGTTTATGATTATGATGTATTATAAAATCATTCCTGTGTCGGAATAGTTAGTCTGTTAGTTAAAGTTTTGATCTAAGTATGGGAATGCCTACCTCAGCGATGATATAATCTTATACATGTATTTTGTGTTGAAAATTGCAGGTTCTAACCGGGCTCTCCACGAGATAATCCTCGAAATGATAAAGTACTTCACCCTTCCTAGATGATATAAAACCCTTATCTATTACAGGCTTCGCATTTTAGGGGGCAATCTGTTACACTGAAATTTGTCACCATGACTATCTGCAGTTAATATGGCTCCATCAATAGTCATATTATCCTCCTTGTCAAGCCTCATACCTCTGCTCTTCATGTTAAACTTCAAAAAGAGAGGAAGTCACTTAAAAACATGTTTATCTCTGGGTACGCAGGTTCTCTCTACCTTGCCTGCGTGTACGCATCCCAAGCTCATTGTACCTGCGTACTTGTACGCTCTGTAAGCCAAAGGATGGGTGCGTACCCCTGTAAAGGTAAAAAGGCGCGAGTTTCATCTTAAAAAAGTTACTTGTGGTCACTTCTAGAGCCTTCTAGAAGAGTGGTTGACGTGTATTGAGCGCCTCCAGATGGTTCATGCATCCCTATGATAGAGGAACTTATCCCATCAAGAGAGGAGCTACCCCATCCAAAAGAGGGAGTATCCCATTTATGTTGGAACTGAATAACTTCCTCTAGAGTACTATAAATACAGGCATTGGGCCAGAGGAGGGGAGGTTGAAAGCTGAACATTCTAAAGGGTAAATGCTGCTGGAATTAGGACTTCCATTGTTGACTTGTGAGGAGAGATCACTATCCTTCTTTGTTGCCATATTGGGAGTGGGTGAGCTTGTCAAAGTAGAGGAAATCTCTTGTTGGACCCTGGGAGGAGCTTGCACAACACCAAAGCTCAGGTTGTAATGGTTCCTTTTTTGTTTCCTTAATACAAATAAGTCCATTCTTCTCAATGATTTGTTGTTAATGAATTATTTCATGTACTCCTTGGTTTATGTGATGAATATGCTTTGTTTTATGAATTATTCAGGTGTTATGTAATCGTTTGCTTTGTTAGTGTATGCAGGTCTTAAAGTGAAGGAGGAGCTCATATGGATCAGCAAGGCTGGACTGCTACAACGAGCGTTGGACCTAAGGTAAGATCGGAAAACACTTGATCTCTCATAGAATAACGTGTGTTTAGAGAAGGATTGTTCTTGTTTGGTTTGTTTTGTCACTAGAGAGTCTTAGAATCCTAGGGAGGTTAGGTTTGTCCGCAAACAATAACTCTTTCCGCATGACACTAACGTCCACTCCACAGCCTTTTAATTCAAAATTCTGCCAGACTCACTCTGTTTCCATACTCTTACATTAAGTTTATGATTGTTAATTCTGGTCTGTTTATACAAGCCTTCGCTCCGTGAACTAATTTTCATTACATGCTCTGTATTCTTTCCATTTTGTGACTACTGGTTCTCTCTGCAATCATCCTCCCCCATCTTCCGCTCATACAACTGTTCTGCCTTCGTCAATCCATCACTTACAGTCCATCACTTACAGAGGTATTTTTAAAGCAAGAGGAAGGGATGGGCCTTCTGGTAAGAACAAAGCCAGACGGGCTTAAATTCATGGAGGGTTATCCACAGTTAAAGAGAACATTAAGGAAATCACAGTGGCTGCAGTTTATCTAGAAATTCAGAAGTCATAATAAAGAAGTCACGAAGACATTTGTAAGGTCCTTCAACGACATAGAAGTTGAGGTTGGGGATATCAAATTTTCAGTAATAAAGGCTTCTATTGCAGTAGTAATGAAGCTCCCACAGGAAGGAGAATGGTGGTTCAAAAATAAATACTTCGATGAGTGGGCCTGGAGGATTATTTTGCGTAACCCAGGTATGGATATAACCGTTTTTAAATGTGGAATCCCTATTTCTGCCCTAAAGGAAAAGTGGACTAGTTTGTTATTGATAATTCAGAAGTTTATTATGTGTGAAGGAAGGTTTGGGTCCATGTACATGTACCACATCAGGTTATTAATGAATTTTCTGGAGAATCAAACCATCAATTTGCCTTATTTCCTGTTGAGTAGCCTGAAAAAGATGTCCACCACTGTACAAAAGAATTTGGATGACATAGAGCCTCACCTTTATCATCACGGCCTTGTCAAAATTCTAATTGAAAAATAATTGAAGGAAAGAAAGGACACATGGGAACAATTCCTGATTAGAAATTTCTTTCAGGACCCACCTGAAACACCTGAAGGTAGCTCAACAAGGAAAAGTAGGAGAAGAAAAATAAGTGTAAACATTCAGGATACTCCTACTAGCATAGCTAAAGAAACTAGTAAGGAATAAATGTTGTCTGAAACTTTGATTCAGGTTAGGAAGAAAGTGAAACAAAAGGGGAAAAGATATGTTGAAGATGTTTATCAAACCCTAGAACCTTCCTCAGAAGAGGAACATATACTTTCTGAAAGACTAATCCACCTTAAAGAACAATCAGCTAAAGCAAAGGAAAAAGGGAAGGAAAAACAAAGTGTAGAAAAAGGAGATACCAACTCACAAAATCTAAGAAGGAGCTCCAGACTTAAAGGCAAATTGAAGAAAGTGCAAACTAAAGGGGCTCAGTTCATAGACTTAGGAGGGGAAACACTAGAACAGTCACCAGTAATCACCCCTCCTGACCATAGTCCACAACATTCTCCTTTTTCTCAACCAGATTTTGAGATCAGTCCAAGAAAGGCTACACCAGAAATAGATCCAACTCAGCAACAAATGTATGATTTTATTGAATCATTGGAAAAGACTACAACAGACTAGGGCACTTCATCTAATCAACCTAATACAGCTTAAGAAGTTTTGATCCAATCACTAAAACAGGAAGTTTTTGAACTAGAAGTCCTGAATAGACACATCAAAAGGGAAAATGAAACATTGAAAGAACAGAGCAGGTTGGATAAAATTATCCATGACAACACCATGTTGCATCTTGGATTGTGGCACAAGAAAAATAGAAAATTGAAGAAAAATAATAGGAGGTTGAGCAGAGCCCTCATCAACCTCAAATACAGGTGCCTAATGATGAAGCCCAAGATGATAATGACACCAAGGAAGAAGAAAAGAAGGCTAGATGTATTAGCAGAGGTCTTAGAGCAAATGAACTGAAGGAAGGATGGTCACAATTTTGGTTGCATGAGGGCAAGCAACATCTTCACAGTGGGGGTATGTTGAGCCCTAAAACTACCTCTCTTCTACATATTTTCCTAGACCTTTTTCCCACATCAGTGCCTCATAAGCTATCAAAAATCATTACATATTGATTCTAGGAGTGCATTTAAGTGGTTTTCTAACTATATTCTTGTGTGTGCTATTTGATTTAGATTTTGTTCATCAACTGCGAAATGTAGCCACTTTCCGTAGTTGACTCACAATTCCGCAACTATTTTTATTGTTCTATAGGTTACAGGTGTTGGCAAGTGAAACGAGGCACATGGGCAGCTCAGAAATTATTTAGACATGGACAAGGTCCTATCTGTTCAGTTGAATTCGCGAAGAAAAGCCTTGGTCAAAGGGCAGTCAAACAAGGAGTCCTACAACAAATAGGTCTCTATTTTCAGCATGTGAAAGGCCTGAGACCATTCCTAGATTTGTGGATCCCTCTTGACAGTTGCAGGCCATCTCCATGACACAAATCCAACATCCACCTTTTGTAGATTGAATGATCATGGCAACCAAAACACTAAGCTTACGGGTTTTGTCCTATTTACATGTCCTCTGCTGAAGATTCCTCACAGAAAAACAGTTATCTAATTTCCTCTATAGATAACGCATTTGCAAATGCAAGTAGTTAGTCTTGATGTTAGTTTTTATGTTGTTACTGTAGCGTTAGCCTTGCTGTTGTAAAGAGAAGTCATATCCTTTGTTTTGCAATATAAAAGCTCTATTTCTTATGTCTATTTAAGCGTGATTCTGAGTTGATAGCATATTAACCAAAGGCCGTGCAGAGGGCCCCTGCTAGCTGAGGTTTTGTTTTTCGTTTTTGTAAATTTTTCATGCTTCGTTTCCCTTATTTTCACTGTATATATTTCATAATTTGTTTAACTATATATGTTTCATAATTCATTTATGGTGTTAACCTTTTACTCCTATACATGATTTTTAGCATTGCATACTTTTTACTAACACTGATCAGTGTGTTTCAGGATATGTTATGCTCGAGCTTTTTCATTTAATTTTTGCATCAAATAGTGACGTGAGATTTGCCTCTCTGTTGAACTTTTTAAGCTTTTCAATTTCAGTTATGGTTTGATTTCAGTGATATTTATTTGTTGTTGTTAGCTAGTTTAGATATCAAATTCTTCATGTTATTTGACATTATCTTCGGTGCCATTGCTTAACCCGAAAAGCTACTTGGCAAGCTATCAGATTATAAGTGAAGTGATTTGATTTTACTTTCATTAATCTACTATTAGCTAGTTTAGATATCAAATTCTTCATGTTATTTGATGCTATCTCCAGTGCCATGGCTTAACCCGAAAAGCTATTTGGTGAGCTATTGGATTATAAGCGAAGTGATTTGATTTTACTTTCATTAATCTGCAAATAGGTAGTTTAGATATCAAGTTCTTCATTTTATTGACGTTATCTCCGGTGCCATGGCTTAACCCGAAAAGCTACTTGGCGAGCTATCGGATTATAAGTGAAGCAAATTGATCTTGCTTTCGTTAGTCTGCAATTTTTGGTTTGTTTGAGTGCAATAGTTTAGATTTTATTTCTGTAATTAGATGGGCAGCAAAGATAGTGATTTCATGATCAGTATTTCATCTTTTGTTTGATTTAAGTAGCTGCACATTTACATTCTTGTTCAAGTACTAAGTTTATCACTAGCATGTTTTGAGATCTTTTGAAGTGCTAAGTTCTGGAAGTTATCACAAGAGACATAAACCTTGTCTTAAATATATATCCATACTTTCCCTCTAAAAGTATTCTTAAAACTTAGGAATAGGTTTTACATTTACATTAGGAGACCAACAAAGACAAAACCCCAAAAACAAAATAAAATTGAAAACAACAAAAGTAAGAAAGAGGTTGTCTTGCACATACAGTGCGCCACACTTCTTCAGTTTACGACTCCCGGATTGATAATTAATGTAGCAATTTAGGACATACTAAATTGACTAAATAGACGTCGTGGTAAGAAAACCATTCCATGTGGGGAAATAATTGTATGTAATAAAATGTGTTGGTTGTTGATTATTGTGGTTTTTCCTAACAAAATCCATATAATCTTATACACAATGATCTTCGATGCTATGATTGGGCAAATATTAATTGTTTTCACATTTCTTATAGGAAGCCAATAACATTAATTCTATTGCACTGTGGTGACATGTCAATTATAATTCATTCCACTTTTGAAAGCACGATTTCCAAATATGATCTTATAATTAATTGCCGAACAAATAAATACAAATTATATATCATTATTAAATAAGGGCTACATAGTAGCTAGTACCTGTTGCTTAGCTTTAATATAGCTTAATTAAACAAACAAACAAAAAGACATTAAGATTTTATCACAAAAATAAAACAACTAACAAAATATTGTATTGTTAAATTCCATCACCAAAAATTAAGAAATATGATTAACTAATATTATATATCCTAACTTGTATACAGTTTAATATATATTCTTATCTTTTTTACATATACTTATGCGTTTTATTTTTTATTCATATATATAATTTTTTCTAATCAAATTTTTTAAAATATGTTTTTAAAAATTTAATAAGTCATCTTAAAATTGAAAATATGGAGAAAAACTATAATTCATGAAAATGGAAATAATAGAAAAAGGAAAAAAATCAAAATTAAAAAATTAAAATAAAACAAAAAACAAAAAATTAGTAACTAATAGAAATGGAAGTTACTAAAAAACCTATGACTTAAACCAATCACCTTACAAATAAACAAATTTAAATAATAATAAAAAATAACAAAAATTGAATTCCAATGTTGAACTATGGATAAGCGACATAATTTTTTCGTCAAAGACAAACTAATACATAGTCAAAAGCAATCTGAATGCATAATACCATGTCCCCGACATGTATACTAATACAAATCTCATTTACTATTGTCGATGTTTTCATCATATCCAATTCTTGTTTTGTGTTTATTGTTGTGGATTACTTCACAAGGTCTAATGATATGCCTAGAAAGATTATTTTGAATATATTGACATTGATTTACTATATGTTTTGAGGTTCATTTATAACTTTAAATTAATTTGAATATTCATCTATAGTTTTTTTTATCATGTGTTAATTTTCCATTAGGATACACAATTTGAAATTGATGGACATCAAATTTGAATAAATATTGTTCTTAACGAAGGCTAGTTCAAAATGTTGTAGAAGTTATAAATTATTAATTCTTGAGTTGTATTTCTTAGTGTTGGAGCTATGTCTGAGTCTAAAGAAGTCAGATTTTGGTTTGCTAAAGTTGCAAACAAGTCATAAAATATTGAAGGGTTCCTTTGTGGATTGTGATTATGTTATTTATACAAGGAATAGTAGAATGTACGGTAACTTTAATAATCCTTGAATATGAGCCACTTGAAACATTAAAAGAGGCATCCTTGTGTGGGTAGGTCTTGATATAAAGGTGTCAACGACTCAACAAAAAAATAGGGCTTCATTCAAATACATGACATTAAGATCCAACGATTTCAATTTAGACTAAAATATTGAAGGGTTAAGGTTTAACTGGCAAAGCATACCAACTTTTTTACAATGATTAACCTGGGATGGAAATGACCTCCTTATTTGATTTTAGGCATCTATTGATGAAAATTCGCATAAGGATATTTCCAACTCTACCCTTATTTCACTGACTGAAAATTGTTCAATTAACTATTGAATTTATCATGAATCAATATTCCATGAAATAGAATAAGTAGATTTTAGTCTCCTTTGCATGAGATTACATTATGCTTTGTGGATGATAGATTGTCTTTCTTGCTTTGATCAAGCTTCTGTGCCTTGTTTCACCATGTATGTATTGTTTTCACGAGGGCGCCACTAGGGGAGAAATACCATACTATGTGCATTCATATTGGGGGATAAATATTGAGGAAAAAAGGACATAATATATTAGGGGATATAAAGGGAGTAAAGGGTTTTTATATTGGCAAGTATGAAAAATGGAGCTCAATGTTAATGGAAAAATATAAATGGGTATAAAAAATGTTAATGAAAAATGGATGCCTACAATATCTAGTGAAAATAGGGGTTTTTAAATTGGGAAGGTGTATTGGGTTTGTATTGGTAGGGGGTTTGACTAATGTGATTTTTAGAGTCAAACTAAGGGTATTGTTTAATATGCCACAAAAGCACGTGATATCTGAGAGGTTCATTGGGTGAAGTTGACGTGATTGTTTGAGAAATTAAATATGCCCACACTAGGCAAAAAACAACAAAAACGTCCAATAAATCATGCACAATTTAACACATGTACATGTGTACCTTAGATCACTTTATTCAAATTTTAAATAAATCCAAAACCTAATATATATATAGATATATATAGAGAGAGAGAACATGATACTCTTACTATTACAAGAATATATATATATATATATGATGTAGTACATGATGCTCTTCACTATTACAAAGTCAAATCATAAATAGTAAAGGTGCATTGATAATGTGTTTTTCCTCTCCAACTTAAGGTTAAACTTAGATTAACTCTGGGATTTTGTTATGAGTGGTAGAGGGTACAATGTGACATAATGGAAATACATAACTTGATTTCAAATTTGGATTTCTTACATAGTATAATGAATTTATTTATAAAAGTGAAAATGTTAGGTATATCTCTTCTATCCAAAGGTTATAAAAAGCATTCTACTTTTTTCACTATATTGAGTGGTTCCATTATAAATGGCTTAAATTTTACAACCATTTTTCTTCCATCTATATTATAAAAGCATTCTATTTATTTTTAGTTAATAAACTTTTAAATATAATTTTTTTATAAACAATAATTTATTGGTAGATTGGTCATCAATCTCTTCTAACAAAATTTTGTGGAATTTTATAAAAATCTAACCATATTTATCACTCCTACTATTGTAGATTTGTGATGATTCATCATCAATCATTTTAAACATAATTTAAAAAAAAATGTTGAATACAAATTTTTTATTAAGAAGATATCTTCTATTTCACTGGATTGAATTTTAATGATTTCTATTCATTTTTTGGTGCATTACTTTTCACATTCTATAACATCCTAATTTTATAAAATTTTACTATTCTTTATTTTCATAATTATTTTGTTCAATCATAACCATAAAACACTTTAATTGTAAATCTCACTTTAATTAGTCTATATGAATATATTTATTAAATTAAGTAAATAAATCAATTTCACTTTAATTTATCTATACGAATTATTTTATTAAATAAGTAAATTTATAAAAATAATAATGTTTATTAAAACTATTATTATTATTATTTAATTTTATAAAAATATAAAATTTTTATTTCTGTGGTTTATTTTAAAAAAAATATTAAAATAAATTCCATTAATATTTGCATAATGATTATATCTATAAATATAAAAATAAATAAAAATAATAATAACAAATAAATTTTAAAATTTATAAAAATAAAAATATAATAATTCGTATAATATTATTAAAAAAAAAACTATTAAAAAAAAACCTTATAATATATCATTATATAATTATTAAAGGATGAAAATTATATTTTACAAATCATATATATGTTTCATTACTGGTTTATTATTTTATCAAAATCATACGTTCAATATATTTATTAAAATAGAATTATATTTACTAAAATGGTTAAACAATTAAAAGAAGCACTGCGATTCTGAGAGATCGCCCTTGGCCCTAGATCCGATCATTGCGCGTCTTGCATGCTGCACGCAAGCCAACTCTCTACCCCCTGCTCTCTGCAGGTGGGCCTGCACGTAGCTTTCCCCCTGCCATGCAGATGAGATCAATGGAGGTTTGAGCAGGTCCGGTTCGAGTTTGGCAGGCTCCCCTCAGAGCTTGTGCCTATGGAGGTGTTGGGCACTCCCCAGGCGGCTTTCTCCCCCCCCCCCCCCCCCCCCCACCGACCTCATCTGCTGAGGCTTTCAACCGACTGCTGGAAGGTCTCCCTAAGAAGAAGAATGTCGAAGCTGCGAAATTCGTCAAGAAACTGGACGAAATTCCTGAGATCTCCCTCCCTCCGGAAACCCCGATCCAGGTTGCATTGTCCTTGTCCGAGAGAGCTCTTGTCGGCCAGTTCACTGGTCTATGGCCTTCTCTCAAATCCACCGAGAACTGGGTCAAAAGAAACTGGGCGTCGTTGATCGAAGAAAGTGTGACTTCTTACTTCGTGGGGAGAGGATTCTTCCTCTTCGAGTTTACCTCAAAGGACGATAAAGACCTGATCTTTCGAAACGACCCCTATTTCATGGGCCCCCAGGGTCTGTTCCTGAAAAAATGGACTCCGGATTTCGATCCTGCAGTAGATGTACCCAAAGTTGTCCCAGTGTGGGTCAAGCTGCCAAACCTCCCAGTGCATTGCTGGAATTGGGATTCATTGATGCACATAGGAAATGCCCTAGGGAAATTTATAGATCGAGCAAATAACAAGGATCAATATGATTGTGCCAGGATATGCGTGGAGATAGATCTAGAGGTGGGACTTCCAGAGGCCATCAAAATCAAGGTGGGAAGCTAGACACACATGCAGAAGCTAGACTATGAACAACTGCCCTTTAAATGCCGAAAATGCCATGTTTACGGCCATTTCGCCAGAAGCTGTCCGTCCAACATTGAATCTGTGCAAGGGAAGGAGGATGGTTGGAACCAAGTCAAACGAACAAAATCTTCTCTCAAGGTTCAGAAGGTGGGAGGATCTAATGGCAATCCTCATCAGAGACCTGCTCAGCAGATCCCGTCTAAGACTGCCCCAGAAAACAGGTACGATCCCCTCAGCTCTCAACCAGAGGACACCCATGAAGTCGAGGTCCAGAAATCAACAACTCCTGAGAAAGGTGGTCAGCCCAACCTTTCTAAGGACTCAGGCATTGCAGAAAGCTCAAAAGGAACCCCAGAAGAAGTTGAGGAAGAGGACCAAGAATCAGAAGACTCGGAGGAGGAGGGATAAATAGGAGACTCCCAACCCTCTGTAAGGCGATCAACAAGAGGACGCAAAATAGATCGGGAGAAAAGGGAGCATGAAACGTATAAGGACAAGTTGTAGGGTAGCCAGCCTACATTGGAGAAGTTGTTAGCAAAAAAACCAAAGATGGCCAGAAACCAGCATCAAGGCTCCAAGGGAGCCCACCAAAGAAAAGGTAAATAATGAAAATTATCTCCTGGAACTGCAGGGGTATGGAGAGCAAAACCAAAGAAGAGGCTATAAGAAATCTAATAAGAATAGAAGCCCCAGACGTACTTCTCCTCCAGGATACTAAGATGGAGGAATCGGGCCTCCTTCACTTAAGTAGAAAACTCTGGAATAAGAGCAAAGCAATTGTTGTCTCAGCCCGAGGAGCCTCTGGAGGGCTGGGATCCCTATGGAATGATAGCATGTTCTCGCTAATATCTGAGATTTCAACCACCCACTGGTTGATGTTAAAGATGCAGCATTTAGTTACAAAAGAAACCTTTTGCCTCTTCAATGTTTATGTGCTGGTCAGCATTGGAGAAAAAAAGTCTTGCTGGGATTCTCTAAGAAACCAAGCGGATCTGGGCACTCTAGAAAACATCATCATTTTCGGAGACCTAAATCTCACGCTGCATTCTTCATAAAAGCGTGGAGGAAGCATTGTGCAAAACCCGGCAAGGGAATGGGCAGAGGATCTTCTTCAAGACTGGGACCTGCTAGATATCAAGCCTGTTTCGGGTAAGTTCACGTGGTCAAATAAAAGAATAGGGCCTGGGCACATTGCAACAAGGCTGGATAGATTCTTCGTGCAAAGTTCCTTTCTTTTGCTTGGTTTAGATGCCAGCATGCATATTCTTCCCTATAGCACCTCTGATCATAACCCCATCAAGCTGAACCTCCGAACTCACACAGATCTTGGCCCCATCCCCTTCAAATTCAGTCCTCTTTGGATCAAGGAACCCAACTTCTTGCAGATTGTCAAGAAAAGTTGGTCTCAGCCAGTCAATGGATCTCCATTCTATATTTGGGAAGAAAAACTTAGAAGAGTGAAATCTGCCCTAAAGAGTTGGGCCAAAACTCTTCCTAACCCAGCTACTGAAAGGAAAAAGATCCAAAGCCTGCTAGATGCCCACCATCAACTCTCAGAAGAGGCCCACATCTCCAAAGAAATTATTGACAAAGAGGTCCATCTTCAACAGCAATATCACAAAGCCTGCCTGAACGAAGAGGAAACATGGAGGGTCAAATATCGCTGCCTATGGCTCAAAGCAGGAGACAAAAACACCTCATATTTTCACAAACAATCTCAAGCCAGAAAAAGCTTCAACTACATAGCTGAAATCAAAGAAGAAGCTGTGATCCACAAAGACTTTACAGGCATCAAGCAGGCAGCCTTTCTCCATTTTCAAAATCTGTACAGTGAAGAGGTGAATGGGACTCAGGACTCTTGTCTCCTGGATGGGGTTCCCTCTTCAATCTCAGCTCCTATGAATCACCAGCTAGAAGCCAAAGTCACCATGGATGAGGTCAAAACCGCTCTCTTTGCCATGGACCTTGACAAAGCCCTAGGACCTGACGGTTTCTCTGCCAGATTTCTTCAATCTTGCTGGCACATTGTGGGAAAAGATCTCCTTAATATGATCCAAAAATCGCAAGCCTGTCAGAAAATTGGAGGAAGCACAAACTCCTCATTCCTTGCACTTATTCCAAAGGATAAGGGTGCTAATTCTTTCAACAGATTTCATCCCATTTCTCTTTGTCACATTGGCTACAAACTGATCACCAAAATCATTGCTAGCAGGCTGAAACACATCCTTCCTAAAATCATTCCTGAGAATCAAGGGGGCTTCATCCATGGAAGACAGCTGGTGGACAGCTTCATTTTAGTTCAAGAGGCAATCCTATCCAGCCACCAGCGCAAGGAAAGAGGTATGGCCATCAAACTAGACTTAGCAAATGCTTTTGATCGTGTTAGACATAGTTTCCTGTTGAATGTTTTAAAAAAAATTGGATTCGGAGAGAGATTTATAAACTGGATCCGGGCTTGCATCTCGGAGCCATGGATAGCTCCCCTTGTTAATGGTAGAGCTGCATTAAGGCAGGGCTGCCCCCTGTCCCCTCTGTTGTTTGTTATCCAAGCCTCAGTTCTCAACTTTCATTTAAACAAAAAAATGCAAGATCAGGAGATTCCAGGGATTTTCATTGCAAAAGGAGTTCAGAACATAAATCATGCCCTGTTTGCAGACGATACATTGCTTCTCGGGGCTGCTTCGATCCACTCAGCCACCAGATTCAAAGAGGCTCTAGATGAGTTTGGCATGATGACTAGAAGCACTCTCAACAAGGGAAAGTGTCACATCTACTGCTAGAATACCTCGCCCTCTATGCTCAATTCCATTTCCAGATGTTTAGGGTTTGTTGCTTCAGCAGTATGGACCTCGTTTAAGTATCTAGGGATGCCTATATTCCTCAAGCGTGCCTATAGCAGGGACTGGATACCTCAACTAGAAAAATTCAAGAGCAAACTACAGGCATGGGGCTATAACTGGTTAAATATAGCAGGCAAGTCAGTCCTGATCAAATCTGTTCTCTGCAGTCTCCCCTTATTCCAGTTCTCAGTGCTTCTAGCTCATGTCGCCATTCTTCAGAAAATGGACCAACACATCCGAAATTTCTTCTGGAAGGGGGGTAAGCAAAATGAGAGGAAAATCCCCCTGGTCAACTGGGAGACAGTCCTCAAACCTCAGATGGAGGGAGGCCTAAACTTTAAGAAGCTTCCCCTGCAAAACATCGCCATGGGAGCCAAGCTACTTTGGAAAATCATAGCGCCCAAGCCTAGCTGGGCTCGGCTAGCGCTTTGGAGGAAATACTTTGCAGGCGAGAGGACAAGATGCCTGGACAGACCTCTTCCACAAGGCACCTCTTCATTCGCCAGACTCAGCTCTAAAGCTGCCCCTCTAATCCGCTCCAAGGCCTATTGGATCCCTGGAAATGGGAAAAAAATCAACATTTGGACAAATCGCATAATGGATCGCGATCCGATCGGGGGCTGCCATTCCGTGAAGAAGTTGCGGAATTGATTACAAGCACCAGTAAAAGCACTCTCTGGGGCATCACCATGTGGGAAGGGACGCGTTGCAATGGCTGGAACTTCCTTGATCCTCCGACGGAACTTCTACAGGACGTCATCCACCTTTGCGATATGTTAAATGGAGCTGCCCCTTCGCACAGTCGCAGGAAAGATAGACGAGGTTGGGGCTCCTTAGCTGCGGGCTATACTGTTGCACGTGGCTATTCAAACCTTGCTGCAATACCATATGTTCCTCCTAATCCGGCCCCGTGGAAGACTGTTTGGGGCATCCCATCACTGCCCAAGATAGATATGTTTAGTTGGCTTCTATGCCACGGAAAAATACTCAACGACGAGAACCTGCAGAGGCGTGGTTTCTATGGCCCATCTAGATGCTCTTTGTGCAGGGAGAAGGTGGAATGTGTCACCCATCTGGTATTAAAATGCAAATATGCAGTTCAGGTTTGGAGAGAACTGATGGAGCATTGGAATCCAAATTTCGAACTTCCTGCTTCCATAACCGATCTCTTCACTAACTGGCAGAACAGATATCCAGCTCCCCCTCCTAAAAACAAAGTGATAAAGGTCGCCTAGTCTTCCCTCCTCAAAATTTGTTGTTGGCAGATCTGGCTAGAGTGGAACAACATAATCTTCAGAAACATCCAACACGATGTCAAAGTGGTAGTGGCTAAGGTAAAAATTCAGCTAAAAGAATGCCCGGAGGATCAAAAAGACGACTCGAATCTTAGTCAACTCGACATTATTTGGGGGACTTCCTTAAACCTGCAATTCCGTCAAGCCAACAGAAACATTATTCCTCTTGAGGAATGGCAAGTAAGGGGGATAAATAAAAAGGAATTCGAAGACTGGATCTACAACCATAAGGTTCATTCTCTCTTTTTCGATGGGGCAGCAAAAGGAAATCCTGGCAAGGCTGGGCAAGAGGAACGGTTAATAACACAGAAGGAACTCTGATCCACAGCTTTGCCTGAGGGCTGGGGTTCAATTCCAGCATTCAAGCGGAAGCATTGGCCCTCTATCAAGGTCTCAAGCTGCTATTGAATCTGGAAATCAAGGAGGCAATCATTCTGGGGGACTCTCAAGTGATCATAAAGCTCATGGTGACCAATACTGCCCCCCGGGACCTAAGATTAGCAAGGCTGATTCACAGAATTAGAAGCTTGGGGAAGCTGTTCCAAAACTTGAATTATTTTCATGTTTTAAGAGATAACAACAAAGAAGCAGATCGTGAAGCAAATAAAGCCGTACTTCTCTCTGCCAGGACAATGATAAGGGACGGGGAAGAAACATGGGATCCAATTCCATAATCATTTCAGCAGATATGTTTTATTTCCTGATTCTAAATCAGTGCGTTTGCATTTTCAAACTTGTGCAAATCACAGAAATCAACTCCATTGTAGAACTCAAAAAGAGCTGGAAGAGGAATACAAAACCTTCAGTTCTTCAGGAAATCGGTTTTATTTGGACCTGGACAACCCCCATTGTAATTACAATACTGGCATTTAGGCCAACCAACTAATACAATCCATAGCCGTTCTTGTGGAAAAAATATATATATATATATATTTATAAAAATAAATCAATTTTATAAAAATAATGATGTTTATATTAAAAAAATATTATTATTATATTACAATTTTATGAAAATCTAATTTTTATTACTGTTTTTTTTTTTAAAATACTCTTTATAAAAAATAAATAATAATAATAATAACAAATAAATTTTAAAATTAATAAAAAAATAAAAATAAATAATCATATATAATATTATAAATTGAAAATGCTATTAAAATAAAACCTTATAAATATATCATTATATAATTATCAAAAGATGAAAAATGATATATTTACGAATCATATATATATATATATATATATTTCGTTACTTGTTTATTATTTTACCAAAATCATAGGTTAACCACTTTAAAAACATCTATAATATTGAGAGATGTTAGGGTTGTGAGAACAACTTTAAAAACATCAATCTTATAATATTGAGAGATGTTAGGGTTGTGATTGTTAAAACATTTGCTATACAAAAAACATTATTAAATGATGAAAAATTATATATTTCCAAATCATATATGTGTTGCATTAATGGTTTATTATTTTATCAAAACAACTGTAAAATCGTAGGTTAACAACTTTAAAAACATCAATATTCTAATATTTAGAGATTTTAGGCCATGCTTGTTAAAACATTTGCTATTAAGAACATTAAAATCATATGGTAAAGTTTAATTTTAATTGTTCAGAAAAAAATATTAAATAATTTTTATAAAAATGATATTTTAAATATATATTATAAAATTACTAAGTTGTGTAGTTTTTAAGATTAGACAATTTGTAATGGAATTAATAAGTTGTTAATTTATGGTTAGATGAATTGTATTTATAGGTTTGGTAGTAGTATTGTGGATTTTATAATACTTGATATTTATGTGCTCAATTATATTGTAAAATTTGACCTCTTTAATAACCACAAGCCTAATTCTGATCACAAATATCTAACTTTAAAACCTTGACATGCACACCAGGCACATGCAAGAAAAATTGTGATAGTTAAAGGCACATTCGTTTTGACAGAAGTAAAATGGATATCTTCTTAAAATATTTAAAAGGAGATTTAGATTTCTTAACATATAATGATAATGTTCATCACATCTACCAGAGTTTTACTACAACCCTTTCCACTACCATTAATATGTTCTCTACAAAGGTGTCTTATAAAATGAGTAATAGAACTTCCAACCCTTGGTATGATAATGAGCATAAAATTTCTAAGAGAATGATTAGAGATGTTCCTAATGGAACCATAAAGCTTGAAAAAATAAATACCTACAAACCTTGTATCA
Source organism: Pinus taeda (assembly GCA_000404065.3). NCBI lineage: Eukaryota > Viridiplantae > Streptophyta > Pinopsida > Pinales > Pinaceae > Pinus > Pinus taeda. Next base: position 143,892 of record APFE031218097.1, read on the forward strand.
AAAGGAAGAAAAGATCCTATATAAACAAGAGGCAGGAACATCTTCTTCACCTTTCTAAGGTTGAGCGTAGAAAGTTTCAAAGGAAAATTCTTGTTCGTAAACTAGAAGAAAATAATTCGATCCCCTTAAAAGAACAAAGCTATCTATCTTAAGAATCTTTATGATCCCCCTGACACCAGGGGCACCATCTTGAACACTCCTATAGAAGGGGATATCTTCTCTTTGAAGGATGTGGAGTTCGGGATTAAACAACTCGCCAATGGGAAAGTTGGACATATTGAAGGCTATCAATCTAAAGTTTTCAAAATAGGAAGGTGTGTTCTCATCTCTCATATTCAAAAAATCCTCAATTTGGCAGTAAAACAAAGCTTCCCTAAGACTTGGATGCAAAGCCTTATTGTGCCTACTTTTAAAAGTGGGGATAAAATCATTCCCTCTAACTACAAGACCATTATGATTAGCCACATTTTAGCCAAATTGTACGAGCTCATTTTGGAAAAGAAGATTAGCCTTTGGCTTGAAAGCCATGGTAAAATAACTAAAATGTAAGCTACAATTAGGAGATATCACTCAACTATAGACCATATTGTTATGCTAAGGATTATTGCTTAGGAATGTCACAATAATAAAATTGATCTCTTCTCTTGTTTTGTTGACTTTAGAAAAGCTTTAGACATCGTTCCTCGGGATAAAATATGGAAGAGACTAGAAGAGATAATGGTTCCTTTTGAATTGAAGGTTGTTGTGACCAAGCTATATGAGAATGTTATTGCCAAGCTTAGGAACACCAAGGGTTGATAGAATAAATTAAATGTAATATCAGGGTTAAGTAAGGGTGTCCCCTATCCCCTACCCTTTTTGTCATTTACATTGATAAAATAGAAGAATGGTTTGGAAGTTGTAGGATGTGATGGCCCCAAGCTCACTAGCATGGTCATTACTCTTCTCATTTATGCTAATGATATCATTCTTCTAGCCAAGAGCCACGGCAATCTCAACAAGTAGCTTAGGATCCTCCGAGATTATTTCTCTAGGATGGGTATGATTGTTAATACCGACAATACTAAAGTTATTATAATTAAATCCAAAAATATCAACTATGATTATTTCATATATGATAAAACCTACTTGGAGAAAGTTCCTTCATACAAATATTTGGGTGTTGACATTCATCATCAACTCAACTAGAATTATAACATTGATAAAAGGATAATTGGAGGTTGGAAAGCTTATTATGGGCATGAAAACAATTGTAAGTCAACATATCTTTGTGCGTGGAATAAAAAAGTGTTCCTCTTTGAGATTCTCGACACCACTGTTATTTTATATGGATGTGAGGTTTGGGGTTGTAGTATATCTAGATAATCATGGAGGGAGATTGAGTTGATCCAAAAGAAATTTATAACCTACAACCTCAACATTAAAGGAAATAATCCCTACCATATCCTCTTGATCGAAGCTAGTGTTTCCCCCATTGAAAGCATGACTATGATTAGGTATCTCATGTATAAGAAGACGCTATACAACACCGAAGCCAAGAGGTTCCCAAAAATTGCTTACAACTCTAGCCAAAACCCCCAGCTTCAGTGCAAAGTGAGGTTGGCACAAGGATGTCAAGTCTTGGCTAGACCATTGGGGGGTAAAGAAGGAGATCATCTTGGAGAATAAAAATAATATTAAAAATATTATTACTTCCAAATTTAAGGATAAGTTGTGAGATGATAATGAGTTAGAGGGAAAAAGGAAGATATTGTATTAATAAAATGTGATCAACCACAATATTCATAACCAGAATTATCTTTCCGTCTTAACTAGTGTTAAGAAGCAAATGAACCTTTCCAAGATAATAACTAATTCTCATGAGCTTCAAAGTGAAACTGGGTGTTGGTAAATTCCCAAAGCACATTGGGAAGAAAATTTTCTCACATTTGTGATACTAAGAGGGTTGAAGATGAAAAACACTTTCTCTTAGATTTCCTAACGCTTACTCAAATCTATTCAAAATTTCAAAATCTTTGCCACACTACCAACTTTCATGACCTATTAAGTCAACAAACTATTTTGACCTCAAAATGATTCTCTCCCTTCTTTTCGATCATAAAAATAAAATATTAAATAATCTAAATTAATTTCTTACTTTCTTAGGGTTTGATAGACTAGGTTGGTATTAGTGGACGCTCATCATCATCATCATCATCATGTTGATATCTTACTATTAACACCACATTACATATAAAAGAGACATTCACTTGATTTTCTTTTTGGAGTAAACACTCATGGGAGATTTGAACCTTGAATTTCACAATTTACATAATACTTCATATTACGGGGATTTCCAATTGAGCTACCTCCCCTAAACTTAATAATCACACAATTTTAGTAGAAGAGTTTTTATTACATTTTTTACTTATTCTTGGAATAATTATTATAGTTTTTATGATAATGATATTCATTTATATTAGATGTTTGAACTTTGGGGGAGGCAGGAGTGGGAGGGGTGCTTTATAATATCGATGGGACAATAGAAACAAGGTTTCCCCGGGGATTGGAAAAGGCAACAAACAATCAAGTTGAAGCCTTATCGCTCTAGAAGGGTTTGAAGATAGCTATATCCAAAGGTATAAGACATCTACATATAGTTTTAGATTCAATGGTTGTCATTCGAAGGTGTTCAAGGTCCTTTAGGAACAAGCATCTCATAGGCCCAGAAATTTCTCCTATGTTTATAAGGATTATGATCCTTCTAAGAAAATCAGATGATTTCAAATTATACCATGTAAAACATGAGAATAACCATGAAATAGATATTTAAGCCAATATGGGCGCTGCATTAGAACAAGGAGCCTTGATCATTGATCAATCCAAACCTAAATGATCAAATAAATAAAATGTCGTTGGGTGACAATTAGAATAAAACAAGCATTAAAGAGGATAGATCAAACATGACCGAGTATTGTCTCGAGGTCTGGCAATAATTTCTTGGGAGGAAGAGTCGAAAACTAGGTTATATTAACTAAAGTTGTAGGTTCATGGATCTTAGTACCATGTTGAAGGCCAAGTGGAATACCTTTCGAATGATATTAAATGTGAAGGATGGGGAAGGCAGATGCAATACATTCCTCCAACTGCTTCGAGTAGAAGCAAGTTAATTCGAATGAAAAATGGTAGTGGCAAGGATGGTGGATCGTGATGTGTTTGATCTGCAACCTGACAATGATTTTAATTGTGATAGGATATGTGCATCGATCAACAGGAAAGAGTAAATTTTTTATCTCAAACTTTTGTGATCCATATTTATGTTTGAAGCCTTCTTTCAAATAAATCACATCCACAATGCTTGACGATCAACATTTCGAACCTATAAATGAGGTTCGTCTTCAGGAATTGGGTGAAGTAGTTAGACTAAAGAATAATCTGTGTGCAGGGAAGGGTTTCTTGCAAAATGGCCTCAACATGACTTAATGGAAGTGACGATAGTGCAGAGGAGCAAGGAAATCTAAACAATGTAGATATGGTGGCCATGGTAGAAAAGATAGGGAAGCAAGTAATTCAAGAGATGCATGATCAAATAACGATGGTTTTGACTCATCTTGTTGGGATTGGAAAGGATATGGAGTTGTTATAGAAAGAAATGGAGCATATGAACACTAGAATGATTAACTTGAATTTTAAGGTGGACAGTATGGAGGTAAAAGTGGAAACAATGACTATTGGAGTGCTTAAAGAGGTCTTCAGACTAGGAGAAATGCCCACTCTCAATACTTAGGCAGAAGGGGAGGCAGAAAAAGAGCGTCGTGAGTCCAATCTAATCTTGGTACCTGGTCAAACCGTGGAAGCAGTCCAAGAGGAAAGTCCACTGGAGAATATGGAAAGCAGTGGGTAGACAGTCCCTTTATAGACTATATATTTTTTCGTTTCGTCTTTGTGGGTTCTTTTGGAGAAACTATAGCATTAATATTGTAAGTAGAATAGTTATAAATAATAGGGGTAGAATCAAATACTCTCATGATTTATCTCTGCAAATCTTTGAATCAAAGTAAATTTTGAATGTAAAGGACCTGGCTTGTTTTCAACTTTGATATATAAAATTGATACCTGTTTCCTTGAAAAAAAACAATAGATGTTTGAACTTTGATTTCTCATTTGATATTTATTAAATTGGATTGGTGTAAATGTGTATTGGTTATTAGTGGTGGTTTGTATTTTAATGTTTTAATATATATTCAACACTATTTTCTTTGTTGTTAAGCTTGGAAGGACCATTCCATTTTCTATTAAACAAAAGCAATTTTACACCACAAAGATTGACTAGGTGGCCTCAACCTGCCCCGAAGGCAAACCAAGTTTGTTAGCCACCTGTCCGCATTGTAAGCCATCCAAAAAAAGTAAAGTTTTAATCTCTCTAGCCAAGCTAGATATGTCTCTATTTCATTTCCATACACTACATAACTAACTAAACTAATATTTGCAGCACAGAAATTAAAAGCTATCTGCATAAAACAAAAATATGCATGGGTAAGAGTCTATTCCTTCTGCTCCTCTAAGGTAGATTCAACAGGTGTCAGATCCTTGGCGGATGCCCTAGGCATGCCATTAAGCTCTAATATGCAAGGGATGTGGCGGTCAATTCTATCCAACATGATGTCTTGTTTATGCAACTGGAAGAGGATTTTCTGCAAATACTGGTTATAACTCGGCATACCCTAGAGTGCCACTGCCATTCCCATAGAAATCTGTTCCATTTGCTTGCCTAATAAACTCTTCATTAACCAGTAAAGGTACAAAGTTTGCTTAAACTGCGTAATTCTTCCTCGGGTGTTACCCAAATCCGAGACTAAGGTCCTCAAGTTGTCAATTTCTTCCTCTGTCTCACTGCCTTGTTTTATTTCCTCCTCCCACTCTTCTAACAATTTCTGGATTCCTGCATCTGTCCCTTCACGGTAAGCCTCCACAACTTTAGTGATAAGGTGTTCTATTGACTTCCTACCCTTGCACGGTTCTGACGTACTCGGCTCCTTGTCTTTCCTAGGTGTCGAGTCTCTCCTGCCACGAACACGTCCCCTTGCAGCACGAGCCATGACCTGTTTGCCAGAACACTAGTGACAATAATAGTTAGTTAAATCGAAACACAACATTGCAGTTATGCACCACGCCCTAGTGACTCTTTTTTGAATTGTTTTGCCATCGTTATGTGCCATACCCTGCCTCTCCTCTCTGCTTGCTCTCACAATTTCAGAGCTGGGGTGGTCTTGAGACCGTGACCTGCAATGGGTGGGTCCATAGACCCTCCCCACTATCACACCCTTTTTCGAATCCACATTACTATTGTTCACATGTAGGTTAGCTGACCCATGCCTAAGCCATTCTCACAGTCCCCTCTCTCTTCTTACAGTTTTCTCAGAGTAATTTAGGTCCCTTTCCCCCTCTACCCAGGGATTAGTGGTGCTTCCGCTCAGTTCCACCTAATTGTTTTTCTAATCGGATTCTCTAGCCTTGCCATCGGTCCGAGAGGAATTCCAGTTAACCCAGTACTTTCTTTTCATGCAGTGGGAATGGTTGCGCCTTATGCATCCTACAAACTACTTCCCCCTGCCCCTTTCTTCCATCTCGTGCCCCTCATACCCTCTTTTACCATAGTCAGCCTCACCTAAAGCATTGTTTAAGGAGCGCGGTGCGTCAAAACCCAACAACATGCAATTGTCCCCCCGACGGTCATAAGCATTACCTGTCTGGCAGAGGGTATGGATACAAAACCATGCAATTGCCAGCAATTTCCTTCCCCATTGCCACCAGCAGTTTTATACCCCTCAGGCCCTCTTCCTATTTACCCTTGTCTCCCCCCGGCAAAACCCAAACCATAACATAATTATAGTGGTGGAGCAAAGCCGAATAACATACCTGGGATCAATAGGCATTCGTCATCGAGCTTGGTGTCTCTGGTTCCGTCTTCCTCTCGCTCCACTGCAATACCACCTTCCTCCATAAGATGAAACTCCAACAATGAATGCTTGCCTCACTCACCTACCTATATTCCTTACCTTCCCTCTTGTCCCACCAAATTTCCCACCTCCCCAACATGCATTCATGCCAAGGGTCACCGCACCCATTTCCTTGCGCATGTGGGGGATGGTGGTACTAATTTCTAGGGCACTGATCATTACTACAATCAGCTTGTCCCAACTGTCAGCCCGCATCCCAATTAGGGTCTTGAGTTACTGTGGATCTACTATCCCTGCTCTGTCTGAGGTCCTGTTCCAGAATTTCCCCTAGGGTTTTCAAGTTTTCGTCCCAGGGTTGGACTAGCCACCATTTTTCTAACATTTCAGGTTGATGATTGTATCCCCAGTTGGCCAGAAAGTCTGCCCCTTTATTCCCCTCCCTTCTGACATGTTTGACCTGGATGTAGTCAAAATTAGGGATTATTTCTCCGATCTCTTGTATGAGTCTTGTTGTCCTTTAGCTTTGGTTGAGCTTGTCCCACTTGGTGTCATTGTTTAGTTTTTCCAACGTGTTTATGACCAGGCTTGAGTCCCCTTCCACCACTAAGTTTCGGTATCCCATTCTAACAACGATTAGGAATCCCTAATCCCTATCGCGTTGCTGCAAATTCAGCCTCATTGTTACTGGATATCCCACAAAATTCAATGTAGATGAGCCGAGTGTTAGCCTGGGGGTCCTAGAAGAGGCCACCCAGTCCTGCCTCGCTTAGGTTCCCTTTAGACACTTCATCGAAATTAAGTTTCATGAAGCCTTCTTTCGGAGGAGTAAAATGAGATTGGGATGCCGACCCTGCCCTATTTATTTTCCATGCCATGGGGGCTATCATTTATCAGGATAGTTTGAGTTTCTGTAAGATACGGGCTTCTTGAGGGGGCACTTGCCAGCCTTCTTGATGCCATTGCTCAACTAGAATTATTTCCCTAATGTTCTGGACTATTCCTTCCCATACTTTCTCCTGAGTAGTTGCTCTATTCTTAAAGATTCTATGATTTCGTTCCTTCCAAATTGTCCAAGGATTGAATCATAGAGCTAGACCCCAAGCTCAATTTACTACTAGACAGGAGAAAATGTGATTTCTCCAGAGGAGAATTATTTCTTTGATGTTATTTTGGTCTCGGTCCATTGTTTCAAAAACTCCTTGCATTTGCCTCCACTTTTGCACCATAAACGGGCATGTGTTTAGGATATGCTCGATGTCTTCTCTGTGTTGATGGCATAGCCATCAAAAGGAGGATCCTTGGAATCCCCTTTTCTGCAATTGATCCCAGGTCAAGATCTACCCTTTGCAAACCATCCAAAGGAAATGGGTTACCTTGGGCCACCATCCTACCTTACATATTTTTTTCCATATGATATCTTGCTTGTCCTGATCTTGTCTTACTTGAATGTCATAAGCTTCATTTATGGTGAAGCTTCCTTTAGTGGTGTGTCCCCATCTCAAAATATCTGGATCATGACGGACCGTTAACTGTCTAGATTTCAATTCTTTGTCAAGAGATTTCCACTGTTCAGTTTTCATTGCCTGGTCCCAGTGTTCCTTTGTCTTCCATCTCCTCCAGCTTCCCATTCCTTGGTCTTCTTTCTAGAATTTCTCCACCACATGCTTATTCCTGTCCTTGGTATACTGGTATATGTCCCTAAGGTCTTGTCTCTCTATCATTCTTTCCCATTGTTTCCATGAATCCAACCTAAATCTTGTTGTTTTGTCATTACGTATCTCCCAAAAGGCATGCTGGTTAATAAGGTGTCTATTGTGGGTTGCCAAATTCCACATAGTTGATCCTTTTGGGGGCTCTTGATATCTCAGGATATCCTCTGTTCTCTCAGGCATATTGTATTTTCTTGTCCATATTTGTTTCCATAGGTTAGTTCCCCCGCCAATCCATCGCCACCATAGTTTTTCTCCCATTGTTTGATTCAAAATATATGGGTCTCTAAGTCCAAGCCCGACATCCAATTTCTTTTTTTTCAATCCTTGCCACGATACCAGTGCCCATTTCCTGATTTGTTGTGCCCCTCCCCACAAGAATTTTTTAAATATATCCACCATTTTAGAGCATGCACCTATAGGGGTAGCCATGCCTAATAGTTGGTAGATAGGTATCGGCTGCAACATAGCTTTGAGAAGGACTGTTATGCCAGCTATGTTAAGAAATCTAAAAGCCGAACAATTGAGCTTTCCTTCCAGTTTTTGGAGGATGTGCTACCAATATGAAATTCTTAGGGGGTTATCTGAAAGGGGCATGCCCAGGTATTTGGACGGGATATTTCTGGCTAGATGGTTCTTAACATTCCCTTGGGTATTGAAGAAAAATATACATGATTTTTCGTTGTTTATCCTTGTCCCCAAGGCCTCCATGAAGGTGCTTAAGATTTCCTTGATTCTACGACCTTCCTTTAAGGAGACCAGATAGAAGAGCATGATATCATCTACAAATTGCTGGTGGGTGATGGTTAAGTCATTACCCCATATCCTTAGGCCTCAAAGCCTAGATTCTCTAACCTCATTTTTTATGTACCGACCTAATCCTTCCACTACAATGATGAACAAGAAGGACGATATAGGGTCCCCCTGCTGAAGGGCCCAGGTTGGGTTGAACGTCGATGTAGGGGTTCCATTTAGAAGAATAGAGAAAACAAGGGAGGATATCATGGAAAGGATCCAGTTTATCCATCTTTGGGCAAAACCATAAGCTTTGAGGATACTCGCTAGGTAACCCCAACTGAGCCTATCATATGCCTTGGATAAGTCCAATTTTATCATCATACTGGGGATCCTATGGGCCTTGAGGGAGTGGACAACTTCCTGAGATGTGATGAATCCATAAAGGAATTGCCTACCTTAGCTTCTACAAATCCTATTTGTTCCGGAGAGATGAGGCTACGCATGAGAAGTTTTAACTGTTTTACAATAAGAGTAGTAATGATTTTGTAAATGAAATTACATAAGGCTATGGGTCGGAAGCCTTGAGGATCTTCAGACTTCGAAGTTTTAGGAATCAAAGCTATAATAGTAGAGTTAAAACTGGGACATACCTTTTGGTTACGACGCGATTCCTCAACAACCTCTAGGAACTCTTGTCCCATGACTTTCTAGGTGGCTTGATAGAATTATGCAGTGAACCCATCAGGTCCAGGGGCCATGTTCTGATCTCGAGTTATTAGTTGGGGTATGTGTTGCGTGATTCTTTATATGGATCCCGTTCTGTTCTATGGAGGCTTCGAGAGAAAATCTTTGAAGTGGTGTACCAGGAGCTCTTCCATCTCTTCATGTTGGACTCTATGTTTCCCTTCCTCATCTTTTAAGGAGTATATTATGTTGTGTTGACGGTGGTACACCATGGCTTTGTGGAAGAATCTTGTATTTAGTTCTCCTTCCCTCAACCAATGGACCCGAGATTTCCATTTCCAGATAATCTCTTCTTGTTTTCTTCTTTCTTCCATCTTGTTTATCAGCACTCCTTCTTCTCGGACCAGCTCTTCAGATCTCCCTTCCTAGATAATTTGTTGTTGGACTTCCATCATCCGTTTATTTATCTCATTTTGATCCTTGATAATGTGTCAAGATTCTTCTTTATTCCATTTCTTGAGTTTCTTCTTTAGCTCTTTAAGTTTTAGCTGGAAGCTATGCATACAGTTTCTTCCCTACTATTCGCTCTGTTTACACCATTCCTCTATTCTTTTAATGAGTCCCGGGTCTCTTGGCCAAAAGGCTTCAAACCTAAAGGGGCGGTTCTTAGGTATTGCCTTTAGGTCCACCTCCAGTCGTATTGGCCAGTGATCTGACCCCATACATGGGAGGATCGAGGCTTCCATGAAAATATTGCGGCTTATCAACTACTCTGAGAGAAGGAACCTGTCTAGTCTGGATGTTATTTGATGTACCCCCCCCCCCACCCTCTTCTATTGTTCCAAGTGTGAATACCGTTGATTATTGGCATGTAAACAAGGTGTAATTTTGCTATGGTTTCACTAAAAGCTTCCATATCCACATCTGCCCTTCGCATTCCTCCCTTCTTTCCCACTAGGGTTGTAATCATGTTAAATTCTACTCCAACTACTCACAAGTCCTCTGGGTAGAGGTTCCTCAGGTTTGCCAACTTTTGTAAGAAGGCTCCTCTTTCTCCAAGGATATGAGGACCGTATACCCTTGTAAGCAGAACCCATTCGTTGGAGCCTATATTATGGAATTTTCCTGAGAGAATTATTGGTAGGCTGACCCAGTCTTCGATCCAGACTTCTTCAGGATTCCATAAGATCGCCAATCCCCTTGCACTACCATTAGCGTCTTGGGCCATGACCTGATACTCTAGTTTAAAGTGTTCCATAATTTCTTTCAGTTTTCTTTCACTAATTTTGGTTTCTTGTACTATACTGGGCTTATCTTTCTTCAATCTTTCTTTAAGGTACCTTTTTTTGCCTCTGCTGTTGAGGCCTTTAATGTTCCAGGTTGGAATAATCATTTCAATAGTTTTAAGGGTTGTTGAAAGACTTCTGACAATGGAACTACTCTTCCAAAATTTACAAGCAACTCACTGACCATCTGGATGGATTCATTCATCATCATTCTCCTTCCTCTCTTTTTTCCTCCTTTTCCTTGTTTTCCTATGTCATGCCCATGGCTGACTTGGGACCCTAAATGGTCTGGTTGGATAATAATCGTCGAGCCCTGTTTGTCTCTATATTGTTTGAAGGTTTCCTTATAGAGTTGTTTCCCGTCTTCAGGAATGAATCTTTCATCCAAATTCCTCCATTCCTGTAGCAACCACTTCATTACTTGCTCTTCAGCACTTAGGTCCTCTTTCCGGTTATCAATCTCCATTAGCTTTTGTTCCACCATTTGCATGGTATCCTCCTTTCCTTTATTCACTTCTACCTCCATATTCTTCAATTTATCACCCTCTGGTTCCTTGTCTTTTTGGATTTCCATTTCCCTGATACTGTTTGGCATGTGCTCTCCCATTTCAACCTCCTGTAACACAAAAAACCGGTTATGGATTCTTTGTTCTTTCTCGTTTTGGTTTGCTCTTTGGTTTGTTGGCTATCTCTAATTCCTTTTCCTCCACTGCACCTCCTGAAACTATTCATCATCTTCCTTGGTCATCGTTTCCCATGTCATTTTCTCCATAGAGGGGTTCTCCTTCTGGTTAAGCGGGCATGCGCGATACAAGTGGCCATATTCATGGCATCAACGACACCTGAAAGGTATATGTTCATAATCTAAAGGTTGCTACCATATCTCATCATGGTATTCCAATTCTATATAATCTGGAAGTGGCTCCGTGATATGCATGTAAACACATATCCAAGCATAGGAAGTATATCTACCTTTTCTTGTTGAATCTGCTACTTTGACAAAGGTTCCAATAGAGTGATCGATTCCTTCCAGGATTTTTGGATCCCAAAAATCCATTAGTAAGCCATACAGACATATCTAGATTGCGGCAGCTAGGAGTTTTTCCTGGTCTGGATTGTAACTTTCCTCTCAATGCCTAATGAAAAGTCCTGCATTATTGAAAAAATACGGCCCATCTTCGAAAACCCTCTCTTTGTATTCTAGATTAGAGAAAATCACTGTGAAAATTCCCTTTACCCTGAGCTTGAGATCGATGTGTCCTTTCGGCTTCCATCGTTGCTGAATCCATTTTATCAGCTCTTTCTCTGTCGGCCATGCCCCGATGAACTTGCTGATTAGGGCATGGTCCTTCATGTATTTTCAATATTCTTCCAGTTTGTTGTTCAGGATAACAAACCTTGGTTTTTTTGCAACTCGTGGCAAGCATTTTCCTCCAAAACTCGCTTTCCATTTGGCTCCCAAGACCGGTATTCCTTTTCCTCTTCCTCCATTGCCACAGATGCTCCATGCTGGCTCATTTCTCCTGCTACAATGTTTTGATAGGAGGGGATCTCTTCCCCCCCCTGCCCCCCACGATTCCGCTCATTGCTTCTTCAGTAGTGCTCCGCGGGTCAGTTTTGCAGTCCTTCGTTTAATTGTATGCTCGTAGGGATGTCAGGGCAGAGCTGTTGAAACCCTAGAAACCTTACCTACTCACGCTTCTTACTTTCTCTTCGTCCTCACTCCTTTCATCTACTTTGAACTAATCATTATTCAACACTATTTTATTATAATTTATATAAAAAAATTACCAAGGGAAAAAAATCTTTGCAAATTCCTGCCAAAAATGTCCTTACCTTTGTTCAATGCCTTTTTTTTTGTAAGTTGCGTTAATAGATTTCCATTAATGATAAAAGATATTACAACGATAACTCTTCATACATAAAAAAAAAAGCACCCTAGGAGGCCATTTCTTCAACCAGGGGTGACTACATAAACACCACTACTACCAAAGGTCCAAAAATACCATGTTGTGACTACCCCAAGGACTTTACAATATAAGGAAACAAACATTGATATGATGGAGCTATGCAAAACATGGTAACTACAACAAAAATGTTTACAATCAAGCTGTTGCCATTCTATTGTAAACAAATGCAGACAAAAGTCTAAAAATTGTGTTCCACAATAACATACCATCAATCACTGTAAAAATTGTCAACCCAATGTAGGAACGTAGTAGAAAGATAGATGATAACCAAATGTAGAGACAAGAGTGATACCCTTGGTGGAATACTAGTTCGAAATGTTGAGAGGGGAGAGGAGTTTTCCTGAGGAGAGATCCCAACAGGAGCGTTAATAACTACAGGAATCTCATGTTGCTCATTCGAGTCAATATTTGAGTCGGATACCACAAACCAGCCCAACATAGTTAGCGTAGACACAATATCAATGAAATTGTAGTGAATATCTCATAGAATTATGTTGATTTCCTCCTAACTTGCAAACAATTTGTAATTGTTGACCTGCTTGTCACGAATGACCATACTTAGTAGTGTATCCAACTGAAGATGCAAAGAAACAGAATGAAGGAAGTGAAGCCTTTGCTTCAGAAATTTCCCTAGATCAGGAACCCACTTGATGTTGTTGCCTCCAATCTTAGAATAAAATAAATAAGTACGGTCCCCAAACTCCTTTAATTACAGGTGAAGAATTTCCTTTCTCACTTTAGGAGGAATCGAGTCGAAGTGGTTGACCATTGACTCCCATCCAAGCAAGCGTCAACGTCAAGAAGAAGATGAACCCGGTGCACCACCACAACGGCTAGGCAATCTCTGTCTAAGGGCCATGGTTACATATAAACTAGGGAAGTGGAAGAAAAAGACATGGGTTGATAGTAGATGGATAAGGACACATAGTGTCAAGGGTGAGTAAGAACTCTGAGCAAGGAAAACATCATCCATAGTGGGAAAATGGAAGAACGAACTGTGTGGCAAGGGAAATATCAAGGCACGAAACTTGAAAACAAAGTTTGGTCCTAACTCCTAGAAAACCAAAAATTTCAAGGAACAGAGAGAGTGAGGCCAAAAATGTTAAGGCTATTGTAAAAGTAAACAAAACAATGGCCAAAATCAAAACCCAATGGAAAATATACCAGGGTACCAAACTCCATATACCAATGCTGGATAACTGAAAGAAATTTCAGCAAAATCAAAGACTTAAGGTGACGACGCAAGCAACACAACCACTAGTTCAAAAGAAAGACCAAACCCCGAATTATAGAGAAAGAGCACAACAAACATTAACGCATGCATAAACTCGTAGAACTACAAAAAAAGGTACTAGACCACTGAGTGATTAGTCAATGAACAACTGCAATAATATGGAGGAAAATGACATGAAAAACAACTTTCAGCGAGGCCAAAAAAGACTACCCTACTCATCGAGGAGCAACGTGACGATTGGAACCCTACATCAATAGAACCTAAAACGAAGAAATGTCCCCACCCTGAAAGCTTACCCATGCATACATATATAACGGGTCGTGGGCTGTGGGCATGAGAGGACGAAGTTGTTGAGTGAAATAACTAAAATGTGCAAAATCCATGGCCAGAAAAATTTACAAGGCAAGCTCTCAAACAAGCCTAATAAACCCAAAATTCATATGCTCATGAATGAGCTCTACAACCTATATGCCACCTATATAGATCAGGATATCATTACAAAGAGTATTTCGACGTATTGTAAAATCATATCTTAAAATGTAGATCGATGATTTTAAAATTTTAGAGTCATATAAAGGTAACTTAATTTTTCTAATCAATAAAATCACTTTAATTATTAATAATAATTATTATTTTTAATGAATTTAACAATATACGTCCCACACAATTGAGCATCCAAGTACGGGGTGGCCCTCCCATAGCAATAATTGCTGAGCGGTAGAATGATCACTATTCAACGAGATGTTGACCTTTTTAGGCTACGACTGGCCCAGCCGTAGATGGCTAAGATCTGCTGACCAGTAGTTTGGTGGGAATTGATCACTCGCCACATAACAGTAACGTGTGGACTTTTAGGAATCCACGCCCCACGAGATTGACCCCGGAAATATTTTCGGTTTGAAAAATTGCATGGTTTGATTTTAAATTAGCCGAAACTACGATGTGATGTTGACATCGTCCTAAAAGAATAAAGTTACTTTGGGATTTAAGTAAAGATAAGATTCAATTCCATAAGCGTTCAACTTAAAGCCGTCGCACACTTTCAAGGAGTGTTTTAAGATGTGATTGCAACAATTTTTTTTGTTGTTTATAGTGAATAAAACTCACACATATGTTATTATTTTTATAAAATCAAAATCCTCTCTTTCTATTAAACTTTATAAATTTTATTTTATAAAGATTTAATTTAAATTTGAAATTTCCAATTAAATACTCTTAAATTATAATTAAGAGTATCACAAACTAATTGCACATATCATAAATAACTTTATAAATTTTATTTTATAAAAATTTAATCTAAATTTGAAATTTCCAATTAAATACTCCTAAATTATAATTAAGAGTATCACAAACTAATTGCACATATCATAAATAGGATAACGAAAAAAAATGATCTATTTATAGAAATAGAGGTTAAACTAAAAAGTATAACGGTATTAAAATATAATGAAGTAATAACTCCTTTATATTGAAATATAATAAAGTAACAACTCCTTTAGGTCTCTTTTAGCATTTTAAATTTGTATAACATTTATATTGAAATATACTAAAGTAACAACTCCTTTATGTCTCTTTTAGTATTTTAAATTTGTATAACATTCAAGTGTAGGACAATTTAGTAGGTATAGGAAAAAAAAGTTAACGATTGAATTATATTTGAGATTGGAATTATAATATTCAGAGTAATTAAATATTTTTTTTTTTAATTTTTTTTAGTTTGGGGTTAGGGTGTGAATCTAATAATAAAGAAAAAATATTTGGGTTTTAGTGTAATATCTAAGCATGTAAAACGTTTATAAATAGTTGATGATTTTAGGGTGGTTATTGCTTGGTTCTTAGGGAATGACACTTTACATCATTTGATTTTTATTTTTTGGGAATAAAGAATTCACCAACTTCAAGAATTTTATGAGGAGTTGGAGGTTTCACATATCCATGGAACATAATATTGATGATGATGAGGACAATAGATCTAAGGAAGCATTTCTCTAGTCTCTTAGACATTTAGTGATAGTCCTCAAGGTAGATGACTACAATACTTTTTTGAATTAATGTTTCTACTTTCATTGGGTCATTGCTTGTTTTATGCTTGAATGCTTTTGTTATAATTCTGAAAAAATGTCCTAGATGATGCTATTGAATGTAGTAATATATGTATACTTTGATTTCATTGAAATAACAAATATACAATTTTTTCTGTGGAAAAAAAAAGAAAGAAAATATTTAAAATAATAAGATTGAGCGATGTTTATATTGGTTATCCACAACTCATAGAAAATTAGAGTTGATAAGTCATAGCAAATAGGATCTACAATATGTATCGAATTTCTCTGCTAGGGTTTCTTCAACTTGCATTGATCTGAAGCTTTTGCAACCATTGTGTCGGCTCACATGGCACCCTCTGGAGGGGCCAATGACGACCCCTCTTACAAGTTAGTTACTACCAATCACTCTAGCTAGAAACCACTATGAATTGATACTCCTCGTACACATTGTCAGCAAGACAAGCCAACAACACCATCAAACTCTGACCATAAACCAGCAGTCGCTCCAATGCAGGATTCACCTACTAAATCAAGTCAAAATTCAGGTTCCCGTCAGCCACGAGCTTGGGAAGTCCCCCTTCTTGAGATCCCAGTGGAAAAATGAGGATCCACCATTGAAAGGATGGAGGAAAGAGCGTTGATTTACAAATTCATCGACTCCTGGCCAGCCAAAAAAACTTTGCTCAACTAGCTAAGGAGAAAATGGACCATTAAGGGATAAGAAGAACTGAAATTAGGTTCACGGGGGTTTTTTAACAATAATATTTAACAACATTGAAAATAGGGACAATATTCTGCAGGCAGGGCCCTATTTTATATTGAAGATGTCTTTTGGATTAATCATATTGTTAGGATTTGGTCAATGTGATTAATCTGAAAGACATCTTCATTATCAATATCTATCACAAAAGTTTAAGATCAGACCTTATTTCATGAACTTTGTCAGATTATTCATCAAACCATGGGTTCCAAAATTCAATCTAGAGAAGGAAGATTTCTCTTATCGATTAGATTATATTCCCTGCCTCAGGAATACTAGGACCCAAAAATCTTAGCCCACATTGGAAACAAGTTGGGAGAGTTTATTATGTTCTCAAACATAACAAAGGTAGGAAGATATACTGCCTATGCAAGATTGTGCGTCTATATGGATCTCACAAAACCCCTCCCTACCAGAATTTAATTCAGCTACAAAGACAAGATTTGGGAACAACTAATAGACTACGAGAAAATCTCATACAGATGCATGAATTGCCAGGACTACAACCATCTCCTTAAAGATTTCCCTGAGAAACCAATGAATCAGGAGGTGAATCAAGCCAACGTGAATTTGCAGCCAAGAGACGATGAATTCAAAACAGTAGCTAGGCGGAAGCAGACTACTGAGTGAAAGGGCAATCCTTCAAACCCTTCAAATGTGTAGAACGAAAATAAATTCTCAGTTATGAAATCATATGAAACAAAGGAATTAGAGGTGGCTCAAGCTATAATCCATGCAGACGAAGTTCAACTGCAGAAGAACAAGGAAACCATGGAGACTTAAACCCAGCTCAAAATTTTCTTGATCCCACGAGGGAGTATCCGTCCCTAATGGAGGAAGAGGACCTACAAGATATGGAGCTACAAGTAATGGAATTGTAGCAGTTAGCCAAGGTATGGCAACTAAAATACCCTACTATGATTCCTGAGGACCAAATCCAGTTGGTAGCTTGTGCTTATCCTCGGCACCAAGATGTGATCCTGCAACAAGACAATAAGCTAGGTATTATCTCTTCCCCTTTAACATGTTTCTCACTACAAGGGACAAAGAAAAATGCCATAGAAGAACTCCCACCGAACATGAAAGAACCAAAGAAAAAGGGACAAAAATCCAAAAGTCAACTTCTGCAAGATTTGGGAGAATTTTTGGTTAACTCAAGAAGGGTGAACCAATGACAACCCTCTTTCCCCCCAACCTTCTTCATAATGATCAAGATCCTATCGTGGAATGTAAGGGGATTAAACGACAAATCTAAATGTAGCATCCTCAAAAACCTAATTTCCATGAATCAAACTGACATTCTTTTACTTCAAGAAACCAAATGTTCTCAACATTCTCTTTCGCAGAGCATTCCCGCAATATGGAGAAACTATGAATTCTTGTCACGCTGTGCAGTAGGCACTTCGAGAGGTTTAGCCCTTCTATGGAATCCTTCCATGGTTTCTATTTAGGAATCGTTCTCCTTTCCTAAGATTCTCATAGTGTTTTTCCCGCTGGTAGGTTCTTCCTAGTCCAACTTCTTCTCAAACGTTTATGGGATGATCCTCCCTTCTCACAAGAAAATCTTCATTTTCAACCTTCAATATGTGTATGAGCTAGTCAGGCCAAACCCCTAGATTTTCGCTGGCGATTTCAATCTAATAAGAACCCCTCAGGAAAAGAATGGTGGAATAAGGAAATTGGAGGAAGAAACCGACTCCTTCAACTCTTTCATATATTCCTGCAAATTAATTGATGTCCAAACATCAAATGATACTCACAACTGGAACAACAGAAGACTTCTCTTATCGATTAGATTATATTCCCTGCCTCAGGAATACTAGGACCCAAAAATCTTAGCCCACATTGGAAACATGTTGGGAGAGTTTATTATGTTCTCAAACATAACAAAGGTAGGAAGATATACTGCCTATGCAAGATTGTGCGTCTATATGGATCTCACAAAACCCCTCCCTACTAGAATTTAATTCAGCTACGAAGACAATATTTGGGAACAACTAATAGGCTACGAGAAAATCTCATACAGATGCATGAATTGTCAGGACTACAACCATCTCCTTAAAGATTTCCCTGAGAAACCAATGAATCAGGAGGTGAATCAAGCCAACGTGAATTTGCAGCCAAGAGACGATGAATTCAAAACAGTAGCTAGGCGGAAGCAGACTACTGAGTGAAAGGGCAATCCTTCAAACCCTTCAAATGTGTAGAATGAAAATAAATTCTCAGTTATGAAATCATATGAAACAAAGGAATTAGAGGCGGCTCAAGCTATAAGCCATGCAGACGAAGTTCAACTATAGAAGAACAAGGAAACCATGGAGACTTAAACCCACCTCAAAATTCTCTTGATCCCACGAGGGAGTATCTGTCCCTAATGGAGGAAGAGGACCTACAAGATATGGAGCTACAAGTAATGGAATTGAAGCAGTTAGCCAAGGTATGGCAACAAAAATACCCTACTATGATTCCTGAGGACCAAATCCAGTTGGTAGCTCGTGCTTATCCTCGGCACCAAGATGTGATCCTGAGACAAGACAATAAGCTAGGTATTATCTCTTCCCCTTTAACATGTTTCTCACTACAAGGGACAAAGAAAAATGCTATAGAAGAACTCCCACCGAACATGAAAGAACCAAAGAAAAAGGGACAAAAATCCAAAAGTCAACTTCTGCAAGATTTGGGAGAATTTTTGGTTAACTCAAGAAGGGTGAACCAATGACAACCTTCTTTCCCCCCAACCTTCTTCGCAATGATCAAGATCCTATCGTGGAATGTAAGGGGATTAAATGACAAATCTAAATGTAGCATCCTCAAAAACCTAATTTCCATGAATCAAATTGACATTCTTTTGCTTCAAGAAACCAAATGTTCTCAACATTCTCTTTCGCAGAGCATTCCCGCAATATGGAGAAACTGTGAATTCTTGTCACGCTGTGCAGTAGGCACTTCGAGAGGTTTAGCCCTTCTATGGAATCCTTCCATGGTTTCTACTTAGAAATCGTTCTCCTTTCCTAAGATTCTCATAGTGTTTTTCCCGCTGGTAGGTTCTTCCTAGTCCAGCTTCTTCTCAAACGTTTATGGGACGATCCTCCCTTCTCACAAGAAAATCTTCATTTTCAACCTTCAATATGTGTATGAGCTAGTTAGGCCAAACCCCTAGATTTTCACTGGCGATTTCAATCTAATAAGAACCCCTCAGGAAAAGAATGGTGGAATAAGGAAATTGGAGGAAGAAACTGACTCCTTCAACTCTTTCATATATTCCTGCAAATAAATTGATGTCCAAACATCAAATGATACTCACAACTGGAACAACAAAAGAGGACACAATCACTAGTTCACCTCAAGACTGGATTGCTTCCTAACTTCTAAGCAGCGCTTAATGTTAGGCCTTATGCTCAATGCTTCAATTCTTCCAAGTTATGGATCTAACCATTGACACATCACTCTGTAGTTGGACTGGTCAACATCCCCAAGAAATAAATATTTTGGCTCAAGCACCCTAATTTCCTCCCCAACATGCAAAGATGGTGGTCAGAATCAAGCTTCATTCAAGGAAGGGTGATGTATAGATTTCAGTAAAGGATGAAATTCATTAAGAAAAAAATTAAGGAATGGAATGGATAAAAATTTAAAGATATATTCAAGGAGAAAAGATCCCCCGAAATCCAAATAGAGTGGATTCAATAGAGCATAATTTCAGGGAGTAGCACGAATCAATTGAAAGAAAAAGAGGGCACCCTCAGGCACTAGCCACAAGAGAGATTGGCCCAAGAAGAAATACTCTACAAGCAGAAGTCAAGAGTTAAGTGGTTGAAAGAAGGTGAGTGTAATACTAAATTGTTTCATAAATTTATGTTCAACTATAGGCATGAGAACAAAATCCATAGACTTCGGGTGCCTAATAATCAATGGGTGGAGGATTGCTTAGACATGACAAATCTTCTATCAGGGCACTTTATCCATCTCTTAATAGATCCCACAAGAGATAAAGCCTATGCAATTAGAAGAATTACGCAACATGTCCCCAGGTTGATTATTGAAGAACAAAATGTGGTGCTCTTAAAATCCATCTCCTTGCATGAAGTAGAAGCAGTAGTCATGGGATTTCCAAGGAACAAAGCTCCTGGCCCAGAGGATATATGACTGAATTCTATCAAGGCTGTTGGCCTATTCTTGGTCATGATATATAACAGGTCATATAAAATTCAAGATTGTCAGCCTCTCTACTTTCAACCATTGATGCCACTTTTATTTCCCTAACGTTGAAGTCCAGTGAGGCAGTTTCCCCATCAGGCTTCTGACCCATTTCTTTATGCATTGTGATATACAAGATCATATTAAAAATTGTAGCTAGCAGGGTTAAACCTCTTCTTCCACAATTGATTTCTCCAAAGAAAATGGGATACGTGGAAGGGAGACAAATGATGGACTATATTATCCTAATCCAAGAGTAGTTGCATTCTCTTCGTACTACCAAAAATCCATGTATGATTCTCAAGCTAGACATGTCGAAAGCCTTTGAAAAAATCAGTTGGAAATACATCTTTCACATTATTTTTTCTTTTGGTTTTCATGGGATGTGGATTTCTTGGGTCATATCCCTCATCACAAAAGCTTTCTTTTCAATCCTGGTTGATGGATCCCTATTGACTACGTTTGCTCCATACAAAGGTATAAGTCAAGGAGACCCTCTCTCTCCGTATATTTTCCTTCTGGCTACTGAAGGCCTTGGGCGTGCCATATCTCAAGCTATTTCCACGTAGAAAATCAAAGGCCTTGACCTGGACTCTCAGACTGAAAGCTATGCACATTAACAGTTTTGTGGATGACACGGTGCTAATGGGTTCCCAAACCATCAATGAAGCCAGGGCCTTCAAGGGCATCTTGGACACCTTCTCTTCTACCTCAAGAACTGAAATCAAATTTTTAAGGAAAATCCATGATTTTCTTTCTCAACACTCCTTTGGCAGTGCAGATCAATGTAATATCCCTCCTCTTAATAATAAATAA
>APFE031218097.1:173795-251101 GCA_000404065.3 Pinus taeda
TACATTCAACATTGTCCTTTTCAAGTTGTTATTTGTTTATTTCTTTTTCTGCTAAATTAGATGTCATACTGCTTAACAATTTATGATTTCTTTCTATGGTCAAATGACTATATCAGCAGGAGATCAGAATATCACTAACTGTAGTGTGATTTAGTTGTCATATTACTTACTCATAGTTACTTTCCATAAAGTAGATTGAGCTGAATGATAAAGAACTAAAAGAGTCTAAGTAGTGTGATTAATTTCCTTTTTTACATTTAGTTATCATATTGCTTGTTATGCTCATGATTACTTCCCCAAGGTAGATTGAGCTGAGGGGTAAAGGATTTGAAGAATTCAAGTAGTGTGATTAGTTTCCTTATGCAATTTACTTTCTTAAACAGTTAAATATCATATTGCTTGTTATGCTCATGATTACTCCCCCAATGTAGATTGAGCCAAGGGGCAAAGGATCTAAAAAGCTCAAGTAGTGTGAATTAGCTGCTTTACTTTAAGTTTGAGTTGTTTTTCAAGTTTTTGCTTTCTTTTCATTTTCAGCGGCAAGGATACTGGGCCATTGCCATTAGTTCGCTTTTTGACGCATTTTGTTTTCTCTTAAGAATTGGTTTCATTTTAGTTACTGTAAAGCTTTATTTTTAGCATTTTTCAAGTTTAGAAACCATCACCATTTACACTCCACACACTTCACACTTCACTTTCATCACCACACATAAAATGGGGTTGCAATCAGAAATCATGGGGTTGCAATCGGAAATCATAGTATTTTTGCACAACAAAATGTAGTGACGAAAACGTTGGACAACTTGAATGGCTGCCAAGGCCAATTTTTCCACATGTGCATATTTTGCTTTAGTTTTTGTCAAATTTATACTTAAGTAATATATCACATGCTCTTCGTTTGATTCATTTTCCTGAACTAAAACCATATCAATAGTGACATCAGATGCAACTAAGTATAAAAAGTAGTCTCGATGATAATCGAGAGGATGCAACAACAGTGTATGGGCCAATGCATGTTCAAGTGCATCAAAGACATTTTGAGCCATATCATTCCAAATGAATGAGATGCCATTTTT
The DNA here is from genome assembly GCA_000404065.3 of Pinus taeda. Lineage (NCBI taxonomy): Eukaryota > Viridiplantae > Streptophyta > Pinopsida > Pinales > Pinaceae > Pinus > Pinus taeda. The sequence continues at coordinate 174,872 of APFE031218097.1, forward strand.
CAAAAGTCAAGTAAAACCTTTAGTCAACTCGGCGTAGTTCTAGATGAATCAATGTAGAAATTTTTCTTTCCCTTGAAAAATTTGGAGTTAGGAAGGAGGAGGCAAATTTCGAATAGCCTCAACCTTCAGCGAATCAACACGAATACATTCCTTTGAAACTAAAAATCCTAGCAATCGACTGGAACAAAAAACACACTTGTGTGGATTCAAGCAAATATTGTAATGACGCCATCTGATAAATATTTCTCTCAAATGAATTTGATGGTCTTTCTGTCTCAATGAATGAGTTGGAAAGTCATCCAAACAAGGTTGCACAATATGCTTGATATCATTAAATGCATAAGACATAACTCGTTGAAGATTTGCACTAGCATTCTTCAAACTAAATGGGGGTTTTTGATAGGAAAAAATCCCCCATGGGAATATGAATGTTGTTTTGTGTTGATCATTTGGGAGTATGTTGATTTGATTGTAGACAACAAGATTTTCCATAAATGAAAACATTTCATTTCCGACACTTTTGTCAACGATTTGATCAATAAAGGAAGTAGGATAATTGTCCTTCGAACATGCCTTATTGATATCCCTGTACTCAACACATACTCTAATGGTTCCCTATTTTTTTTTAACATGTATGATATTGGACACCCAATGAGTTAAGGGATCTGGGTAAGTGAAACCTGCTCTGAGTAATTTCTCGACCTCAGCTTTTATTGCAACAACTCTTCGCGGATGCATCATATGTAATCGTTTTCTGATAGGTTTTGCATCCGGGTGTGATACGAGTAAGTATTAATTTTGTGTACAACAATTCTTAGGTCAATTCCTCGCATTTCCTCAAAGGACCAAGTAAAAATGTTGCGAAATTCTTGAAATAGGGCCTTCTATGTTTGAATTTCTTTGAATGAACATGAGGCGCCTATGTGAATATTTTCAATAATTCTTGTTTTGATTGAGATGTCAATGGTATCATTGTATATATGTTCCCAAAATTCCTTTCAGAATCATCTTCAAAAACTGAAATGGGCAATCCTGGACTATCTACTATCACAAGCGAAAACATAGTTGAAAAATCATTCTCAATTTTATCATGGTTAGGTAGAAAAGATGAACGATGATGGTACTTATTCATGGAATTTCATCAGAAGCCATGACCTCCATAATACTTTCATCAATTGGAAATGTATATTTGAAAGGATCAAGGAGTGAAACTTGTTCTAACTAAGGTAAAGGATAATAATCATCGTTGATCACATTCACTCGATCAATATCAGAAGATGAAGGGTCGAAAAATGATTGAATTGCATGATAAGAAAATTCAAATGGGCTTAAAGGCATCTCATTGCCATAGGAGACTATTTCAAAATCTAAGGGAACTATCCACATATTGGAAGATTCCATAGTGCTTGATGTAATAATGTTAACCTCGACAATATTAGAAGGAAAATTTAGTGGAGGGAGTGCAAAGGTGCCCATCAGTGCTGAGTCTTTGAGTAGACCAACACCAATATCCTCATAAAGAGTATTCATTTTTCCGACAAAAGGTATACTACCCGTAGAGTTAAGGTCTGAAGTATAGTAAAGTAACTGGTCTACTTTTACTATTTTCCCTTTGTAAGTAAATTGTATCATTCGAAAAAGTGATGAGACTATTTTTGACATAGCATAGGTCCAACTTCAACCAAGAAAAGGGTTGTAATCGAGCTGAGAATGAATAAATTCAACTTTGATTGCGACTCTTTTACCCTCTAGCTCTATGGGAAGATCGTTCAGGATTCCATAAGGAGGAAAACGTCTTCCATCAAAGGATTTCAGAGTGGTAGGTGACTAATTGATTATTGTAGAACCTAAATCTTTCCAAAAAGAAATCAACATAATACACTTAGGATCTCCTTTGTCAACAACTATGTGAAACACTCATATGGTTTTAATAAAATCCGGAATCTGGAATGCCAGGTTATGAGGGAGTCTTGGGATATGAATCTCAAGATCAAATATAATTATGTTAGAATCATGCATATCAATAGCTCCTATGGTTGACAATAAAAGCTTTTGTTGTGCCGAGTATGTTTGCGACACCTCAAGTGCAGACATTGTGGAAGGAGACATAGCCAAGTCTTCAACAATGTTGTAATTTTGTACAACTCTAACATGCGGGTTGAAAGATGATTTCCAAAGCACACCTTTGGGAGGTGGTCAGATCACCATGTCAGGATTTTGTTTCTTGATATGCAATGGTTTAAAAGGAAGAAGAGGAATTGAATTGGAATATTGACTAAATGAACTAGCCTCTTTTCCATTGTCAACAGGACCCTTAGACCCAAAATATTTTGATCTCATAGCTACCATAACTTGTTGCAAAGATGTCATCATGATATCTTGCGATGTGGAAGAGGAAGATGTGTTATTAGAAACCATTTTTATATCTTGAGAAGGAAATGGATCCTCCAAAAAAGCGGGAGTTGGAGAACCTTTAATGAATTTGGAAACCTTTGTCCAATGTGGGCATTCCTTTGTATAATGATCCTCATTGCAAATAAGGTAAGGATAGCGAGGTTTTCATTTCTCGTTAGCTGGTTCAGTTTTAACAAGTTTCTCTTTCGAAGAAGCATTTTGTTTCAATTTACCTTTCACCTTGTTTTTACCTCCAACTCATTGACTCTTCCTAGTAGATGATTCTATGACATTAATTTTGGAAATAGCTTTTAGAGAAAGGTTTTCAGATGATGAATCTTTTATGGCCAAATTTTGAGTACTTTTAGAATTTTTCTTTTTCCCCTTAGAATGTTGGCTAACATAACCTATTATACCATCAATGGCATTAGATCATGTAGAAGAAGTAACTATTGGATCACCTGTAAGACACAGTAAATTCAGGATTTTCTTGTACATTGTATCAGATTGAGAGTAGACTAAGTCTAAATACTGGGCATGAGTAATTACCCACTCTTCCATCATGACATATCCCTCAGAAACATCCTTCGTAATGATAGGGAGAAGTGACTTCGTAAACCCTTAACCTAAAATCTGATCTAGTATCAAAACCTTGACTAATCGACGTTTACGTCTCCATTCATGTATATGATCATAAATATGAGTTGATTTTGATTGTTTTAAAGAAGTCAATATTTTAGGATCGGTATCATATCGAATCAATAGTTGGAAATGGGTTAAAAAAAAAATTGCTAGCGAGTTAAAGTTATGGACAGAGGCATTAGGTAGCCCAATATACCATTTGGATGCCAAAATAGTTAAAGTTCATTGGAAAAGGTGAAGATGGATGGAATCGTTGATTAAAGAATTCGATGCCCACAAAAGATGATATGTCATCACATGATTGGATGGGTCTTCTCCTGATTTTTCTTCAAATTTGGGTGTGTCACTCGGTAACTTAGTAGGAATCACTGACCAATAAGGATAATAATAAATGGGATCGTTTGTTAACTGGGATAAATCAGGTAAATATAGCGCTGTAATAGATGGTAACTTCCAGTTAGGGTATTATGGTAAAGTGTGATAATCTTGCGGGTTAGGACCACCCCTCAAGGAGGATACTCAGGATATCCTGGAATAACCTGTGCAATTGGAATTGGAATTCCACCAGGGTAATCAGGGTGAACCATACTAGGTTGAGGTTGAACAGGGATTTGATAAGTATGACCAGTGTATGGTTGAATCTGGAAAGGTTGAGTTTGACCCATTTGACCTAAGTAATATTTCCCCTGTATAGGTTGAAATTGCAAAGGTTGACCTTGAATAAATTGGCTTTGAACAGGTTGAATTTGAATAAATTGAGCTTCAAAAGGTGGGTTTTGGAAAGGTGGACTTTGAAAAACTTGTCCTTGAAAAGGTGGAACCTGATAATATTGAACTTGAAAGGGTGGGATTTGGACAACTTGACCTTGAAAATGTGTTTACATTGTTCCTACATTGGGTTGCTCAATAGGAATATGTGGTATAGACTAGATCATAGGAACAATTTGATAAGAAAAAACCTGAGGGATTGCTTCAGTGGTCTGAGGAACAAATTTTTGAGGGGTAACTGGAACAGTAGTTTGTGATACTCCTGGGATAGGTGTATGAAAATAATTTGGAACGATTGTGAAATAAGTGTTTGAACAAGTGTCTATAGTGAACTATGAATTGGTTATTGAATCGGTTGTTGAATAGGTGTTTGAGGAATTCCTTAGGTAGGTTGTGGGATAACTGTTTACAGAATCCCTTGAACCTTTCGTTGAATAGGTACCGTAATACTTGGAATATGTATTTCAGGAATAGGTTTTCTAGTAGGCTGAACAGGTTGATAAAGTGCCACTTATGGAGAGACTAGACCATACTATTGAGTAAAAGTAGGATTCCAAATAGTGTTCATCCGAGGGTAAGGAGTACCAAGAAAACGTTAAGTTATAGCAGGTTAAGGTATCTGACCATAAGTTCCGGTAAAAGGTTGACCCCCAACCATAGGAAAATATCTGATAATGTGTTGTCCTCCAGGTGGAGGATAAGGTGGTTTCCCCCATGGAAAATTTTAGGGGCTAATATTCGCAGGTGGGCTATTTTTCCATGAATATTCTGAAAAATGATTCGTCAATTTCCATTTTTTCTAAAAAAATATTCGCTAAAATTTTACAATATAAAATTACTTTACCTTAAAAATTGCCAAAATTATATAGAGACTATATTTGAAATCATTATAAATTTGAATAATTTTACAAACATATCAATAAATTTTTTATAGTTTGCATATTAGGGACTAGTGAGATTCACCAATGTTTTCAAACTTCAAGATAATTTTCCATCCTTATAATTTTCCCTGGTTGGCCCCCAGGCAGGTAATAAACACCAGTTGGGGTTACTTGAGGGTTACTTGAGTTATCGGATGGCATGTGAATTTTTTGGTATGATGTAGTAAGCACTTCAGGCATGGATGTCATGCTCTAAAAAATAGATGTAGATAAACCAGATGATGAAGTAGAAGGTTGGGGAGAAGAAGCGAATCCTGAAAAATTCCTAGTAAATGACTGGTATCCAGGAGGAACTGAAGGAACGCCAAACAATAGTGATTCCATGGAGCTGGTAAACATAGATGAATCAATGGGTTGGCTCCCTATAGGACTTTCCCAGTGGAGTCACCAATTTGTTATGTGAACTTTTCCTTCTTGCGGACAAGAGTGATCTCCCTAGACTTCAAAGAAACCTAGTAACAAACAATTAGGAATTATTGTCTTTCTCTAGAATATGATTAACTAGAACTAATATGATGATAGAGGCCACTTATAGTTTAAATGAAATGATTGATGAATTCCATTTTAGAGCTCCCATTCATTTTATCCTTGATTCTTTAGAGATCCTCTCGTCTCTCCCCACATCTTCTCCATGATGTCCTGAAGGATGTCTACATTGACAGAAAGAAACAAGAGATCAAAGCATCCAATATATAATCATAATATACAAATGGAATAATTAACCAATCATATATCATAAATTGATAAATATGCAATCACAATCTATGTAGGTGATCAGGGAATCCTACAAATTATATCAACAGAGATTTAATTGAAAAATAACAATTGCCTTTATATTAATAAAATGGAGAATACCCTTACAACCATGTAGCCTTGATGTTTCAAGTCCCTTCCCACAATCTCCAACCCTCTCCTTGAATGAATAGCCCTCTAACCTTATTCCTGCATGTTGTCTTAGTGGGTCCTAACCCAGGTTCAGAGTTAATTGTACCAAACAAAACCCTACACTACTGTCCCTTTCGGCATCAACCTGCATAGTGTAGGGTGAAGTCTCACCCGGAGCAGTGTGGGGGGATGTTGGAACCAATTTTTCGCATCAAGAGATCAATGTGATGTCTTTTATTGCTCTATATTTTCCTTCACACAGACCTATCAACCCCTAAGGCTTGGTACTGCAAATTCCCTTAAATGGCCTTTAGACCTTCGCGAAGGTCTACGATAGGGTTTTGGGGACCCTTAACAGATGAAACATCCACTTACATGCACCTTAAAGCAACCCTAGATCTGAGTTCGCACTGATCTTCTTAAGTATTCAATAAGCACAACAAAATGTATTATAATCTTCACGTAAATACTTAACATGCATTGCATACAGTTAGCAAGACTTATCCAACAGAGTCGTGCATCAATACATCAATATTTCATAAAGACATTTATTCTATCACAACATATATCGCAAACATAAATAACAGAAGTAAAGAGATAAACACATGAATTTCTCCAACAATCTTCTTTATTGATATTTCATATGATGTTACAGACTTAAAATTGTCCTGCACACTCAGCTGTAGGGGTCCGTGCACTCAGCTACAGACTCTACCCTATGCTTTCGCACACTAAACTACAGAGCATTTTCCCTTCTATATACCCATTGTTACTTGCGCCTTTCCTCATACATAGACATAATCATCCATCTCTATCTCCCTAATTCTGCCTTAGACTCTCTAAGACACACCTATTTATAGCTTTTTACATCTAATCCATGGTTTGAGAACCATGGGTGGATCTCAAAACCGACTTGACTTTACATAACCAAGGGGCTAAAACCCCTTTTCACTACTAATTATCTATGTGCCCCACATCCACAAGTTGCGGAGACTTTACATATTTTTACCAACATTTACATCAAAACTTGGGTTTTTAACCCCAAAACTGACATAGGGGACCCCATCCCAACACTGCAGCATAAGCCTACTTCCAACGACCCTTCTCAATCCTTAGGCCCGGGTTAGATTTATAGGCCAAGAGTGGGAAATTTGGGATCGATTTTCTAAGGGATGAGATCCACTAATGGTGGGATAGGGATTGCAAAAAGAGACGAAGTTTCTTCATGATTGGAGGGATCAGGACTAAATAGGCAATCATTCGAATCTTATTGGTTTGGATAGATGCTACCAACAATGCTTCTAGACTTTAATTTTTATTTTTACATGTGTTAAGTCATGTTTGCAGGTCATAGTGTAAGACAATGTGTACTTATGCACAACTTCTAATGGTCTTCTTTGCGTATGCATAGAAATTGACTAGGGAATTGCGCAGGTAGCCAAAAATAGGGTTTTGTACCATGGGATCCAGGAATTCCACTTTCTTTGGGATAATTTGGATTCAAACTTTCTAGGGAAATGATTCGGGACATATTTGTGCATAGCGAAATATCCAAATTGATGGCCATTTGCCTAATGCGTCAAAATGGCATGTAAAAATTATCCCATGCAACAACTTGTGGTTTCTATGCAAGATAAAATTAGACTAGTTGAAGATAAAAAGTGATGAAGGACGATGTGAAATAGGTCAAACATTTACTAAAAGGAAAGGGAAGTTTGGGAAGCATATTTCTCAAGAAAACATGGAAAATATTCAATGTTATAGGTGTCAAGAATATGGGAATTACAAGAGAGATTGTCCTAAGATCAAGAAGGAAGATATCAAGAGAGGAAGAGAAGCAACCCCTATCCCTAAAGAAGTGGGGGAAACTGAAAACAAGAAATCGAAGAAAGAGGAAGTAAGAGATCTCTATTATGATTGAGATACTCTTCCTCACATAAGTTCTTTTCAAGTTCCTAAGTCTTTTGTTGTAAGTCATGGTTGTCCTAATTCACTAAGAAAATTGATGGGATGCATCATGGAATCATAGAAGCATTGACAACAAGAGCTCATGGCATAATTATAGAGAGGAATGAGAGATGTTTGAAATTGGAACCTATGACAATCAACTATGGAAGGATATAGTTGTTAGGAACCTCATTGGAAACAAAAGTGGCACTTATGGAAAGGAAAAAATTTATCCAGGTCAAATCTCATCATACATCAGTCAAAAGGAAACATCTGTTGGATGGGGATACTCTAGATCCTCAAGATTCTTTGATGGAATCTTTATAGAAAAGTTCACCGACCAAGAGGGGAAGCAAGTGTTTCATCAAAGAAATCCAATTTGTGGTATTCATGGGATGATGGTATGATGGCATAAGAGGTGAAGCAGATCAAGGGATTGAAGCTCTTTCAATCAAGGAAGCTATTGTAGGAAGTCTAGATGAACCAAAGGAAAATGAGGTATTTATGCTTACATTCAATATTGTAGAGACATGTCATATGGTTGCAAGTAACATGGATCAATGCTCTATATTGATAGCATAATCAAAAGAAAGGATATCCTCCTTCGAAGGGATGCAGGAGTGCATGGGTCACACATTCACTAGATGAAATTAACATAATATGACCTCATATGTAATATGAGGTGCTTGACATTAATTGGAGGAACTCTGATTGGAAATTCTTGGGTTGGAATCTGTAAAATAAAAGAAGGAAGAGATCGTGGAATATGCAACCATGGAAAAGGAAATCAAAATCCAAGAAACCAAGAAATATGACTAGGATATCTCCAAGAAAGATATGTAGACTCTGATAAAATATAAAAAAGAAAGAGACCCTTGACAATATATATATTTTGGGGATGTTTTGATATGCATGCAGGATGTTGATGCACACTAGAAGATGTCATGATGAAAGACCAACACAAAGGTAATCTTGATTTAATTCTCGTTCCTTTATTTTTTGAATAATATCTAGATGGGCTTATGTAAGATTGTCGAGGGAAGATCTATAAATGTATTACACCACTAATGCCCATGTAGTAGGATGAAATATCCTTAAGGTAACATGGTAGGAAGAAGGGAGCATGGCATGAAGGAAGGTCATATATGAATTGATGGATCACTTTCCCATGATGACATGACTAACTCATGGATGAAAGTAATGAATGGTTTGTTCGCTACGAAGAAGTCCGAAAACATGAAGACTCATGAATAATGAAAAGTAGTTCATGACATCGTGAGGAGGATTTATTCAAGTATCTACTTGTCCCATCATCTCCACTTGAGCTATTGTAGGTCCCTAATTAAGAGGGAGACTGGAAACAAGTTTCTTACTTGGAAGAAAATTGGAAGCAAAATTTATAAGCCAAGAGGGAGCTTAGGTATGTTCCTTTTGTAGGAATGAGTACATTCCTTTATTGGAATAGATATGTCCTCCCTAATTAAGAGGGATAGGTAGACACATCATTCTTGTCTTCAATTGGGAAGATAGAATGGAGGATTAGGTAAACATTTGGCATCCAATACTCTTTGAGGATGAGTTAGGGCATCCAAGATAAGAGTAGTGCTAGAGGAACAATATTCTTTGAGGACTAGGAATCCAAGATAAGAATAGTCCTAGTGGAAGACATCCTAAGAACCCCGGTGGGGTATGTTCTGAGAGAGACAATGATGAGGGTGTTTATATGTCATTGGTCTCACTAGCATTGAGCTCAGATCTTGTGGATAGATAGAGTTGTTAGTCAAGGCCTTACTATGTTACAATGTTGGTTCATATGATGTTATACATATGGGTTACCAATTTTAATCTTCTTATGAGAATTCTTTAGATTGAGAATGACCAAGTACCATTATGAATACCTCCCTAGTTAAGAGGGAGTGTTGAAAAGTGTAACTAGGTTTGGTCTTCATAATGAAATGTGTAATAGTGATTTTATGTAATTGATGCAAAGAAGAAAATAAAATTATTTTTGTAGTACTTGAATCATGGGTTTCATGATCAAGGAATTTTATTTCTAGTTAAGGTTCCCATTGTGAACCTTTAGGTTTTGTAATTTAGTCATAAAATTCATATTGTGTCAATGTCATGTATGAAGGACCCTTATTGGGAATGCTAAATTTGTATATGAGTCAAGAAAAGAGTCAAACATACCTCCAAAACCGAACTCAAGAAACTCCTTCAAGTCGGCTTGAAAATTAAAGAATGAAATTTCACCCTAAGACATGTTGTCTCACACTTAACTCAAGCCAACTTATTTTCATGGGAAAACAACTATAAATAGGGAAGCTCGACTTCATTTCAGAGACAAAATTTCAGTGAAGATGAAGTCTACAGTAGGAAGTGCGAGAATCGTCCAGAAAAGAGCATCATAGCCAGCGAGAAGGAGGAAGAAAGAGAGAAGGTGTTTCATGTTTGTTTTAGGGTTGTTCTTTTGTCACATGTGCAAAGAAGAAAGGAATCATCTACTATAGGAAGGGTCGAGAAGATTACAGTCATCCAAGGTAATCAGATTGGGAGAAGGATGAGTCAAAGGGAAGATGAATTTTCAAAGAAGAAGTCTCTCTCTAGAATGAAGATAATCAAGGGTCAAAGTTGGTCATCCTAACGTGCTAAGGGTATCTGAACTAGGGACGAAATTTGCAGGTATGTTTGAGGAACCGAAAGGTAGCCAAGAAGGAGGTTACAAGAAGTTTGACTAATGTTGACTCAAGGAAGAAGAGGAAGTTTTTGTGTCTTGGTCTTGGAGTGGAAAATAGGTCTAGAGTAATGGTCTTGGTATTCGTCAATTGAAGCCTCTATAAGAAGAAGAATTTTTTTGAGTTTTCCTCTCAAGTGGGATATTTTTTGGCCCTGACTAGTAGCCTATATTCCATGTCTCTTGTCTCTTTATGGTTTATGATTTGGTACCTGTTTGATGAATAATAACAATATAATAACATAAGTAAAAGAATATCCTAATCTAATAAGTAAAAATAATTTAGAAGAAGTTATCAATAGGATTTCTAACAACTATTGTAACCACTATATCATTGATGTTCATACATAAGAGAACTGTTGGAAACTACATCGAGAGATCAACCCAAACATACAAAAGAAGGACAGGAAGAAGAAAAGTCTTGTGGATAGAGATTCGAGTGATCAGGTGGAATCCAATGTAGACAAGATAAATCCTTTTATACTATATAAGATTTATTTTACTTCAAAAATGTATTAAAATCCAAAAAAATATTTATCTTAAATGTTTTCGAAATTGCTGATAAAATAAGCATATTGCTAGATTAACTCAAAAAACAAAATGTAGCAGAAATAAAATGGAGAGATCAATCCCACTATAACAACAAATTTGTATCCAATACATTATTCCTTCATATTAAATTCCTCATTAAGATTTTGGCCTATACCTCTGGAGAAAACATAGAAAAATACAATTTTTGGGAAATTGGAAACTCAACTCCATTGGGAAAATTGACATCTAGAAATTGACCCTCTTGAAGAAAATTAGCCCTAGAGAATGAGATTTATCCCACTAACAAATCAACCTCCTTTCTTCTCACCTCAAATGACACATGTGCACTTGATAAAATCAATACCTTTGGATATTTCAGCCCCCTCTACAATTGGACCCTTAGCAACTTGGCCTCTCTAAATTTCTCTTGAAATTCCCTATTGCACTTCTCCTCACTTGTATTTAGTCTAGTCATACCTATGGATCTAGAGAAAATCATTTTCTTCACAATTATGTGTTTTCACCTCTCCCTTAGGCTTATTTTATAATTTTGTTAAGCCAAAATCCCTTACCCTAATCTCCTAAGTGATCAGTGGCTAGGATTAAATCTAAGCCTCACTTAATATCAATGGCTGAGGTTATATCTATCACAAATAATTTTTGTATTAATCTTTAGAAAGTTGGCCTAATAGTCCATAATAATTAATTAAATTAATTATATTACTTTCCTAAGTTAACCTTAGGAAATAAATCATAATATCACTTACTCCACCAAGCAATCACCTAAACAGGGAATTAAATATCTTCTACTTTCTAATACACCAAGCCAATGTAGAAGACCTTCTGAAGCTACAAAGTCTTCACATGCTCCTGGCAAGGAATGGATTCCCCACCACCCCCAGCTTGCCTCTATAAAACAAAATCTTCCCATTCACTAGAGGATCAGTGAGAACATATGCTACCTACTCTCCACATAGACATATTACAATCTCAGAGCACATCTCTAGGTCCTATCTCTAATGAAGTGGTATTTGATCTCTATGTGCATGGACCTATCATGAAACATTGTATTTTTAGAGAGCTTAATTCAACTCTAATTATAAAACTTAATCATAGTGGGACCCATGTCAAGACCAAATAGTCATGTGAGCATCTTACAAAGTCATATGGCCTCATAACTCTCTAGACTCACTTTCATGTACTTGGCATCTACTGAGGTAATTTCCACTAGGTTTTTCTTTCTATTATACCATGAGGTCATAGTTGATCCCAAGCTAAAATAACAAACTAAAGTACTCCTCCTATCCATTGCACTCCCTACCCTTTCCAAATTTGTGTAGCATTGAAATCCACTCCACTAGCTCTGACATACCTTAGTCCATACTCCATTGTACCATGAAGATGGCTAAGAACATGTTTTTCTGCCAGGCAATGAACCCTCCTAAGCTCCACCATAAACTAGCTAAGTGTGTTCACAACAAAACAAATATTTGTCTTAGTGCTATCCAGATACATTAAGGACCCAATCAATTGTCTATACAAGGTATGATCCACCAAATCACCCTTAGAAGCACTAATATTCCTTAAGTTGGTGATCATAGGTGTATACATCAACTTGCAATCCTCCATCCTAAATATCCTCAGAATATAAACTACATAGTTTCCATTCCCTAGGAAAATCTCTCTTGGTTATTGCCACACCTCCAATTAGAAGAATTAATCCATCAATGCAATTTCCTCCATCTTGAAATCCAAAGCAAGGTCATGCTTGCGCATCCCAATTATATTCTCTTATCTTATCAAGAAGAGATAATCAACATAGATTAAAAATACAAGTAGCTCACCATAAAAAAGTATGCAGTACAATTTGAGTCTTCCTCACCCTTAATGAAGCCCAATCCACGTAGGTACTCATTAATCCTAGAGTACCATATAGTAGGTTCCTGCATAAATTTGTATAAGGCCTTATTCAATCTACATACATGGTAATCCTTCCCATACACCTCGAAGCCTCGAGGCTACTCAATATACATCTCTTCGTCAGTCACCCCATTAAGGAAAGTAGTCTTCACATGCGTTTGATGAATCCTCCACCACATCTATGAGAAAATATATTTAGGTTCCCTAATAGATGCATATTTATCAATAGGATAAAATGTCTCCTCGTAGCCTACTTTCTCCTTTTGGGAGAACCATCTTGCCACAAACCTCGATTTGTACTTCTCAACACTACCATCTACCATATCCTTGATCTTGAAGATCCATTGACAAGTTAACATTGAATTCCCTTCAAGTCTTGGTATTATCTCCCACGTGTCATTCCTCATGGTGGAACTATATTCTTCTACCATGGTCTCACTCCGAACCTACTAATATGTTGCCTCATCAAAGGTAGAAGGCTTAAAGTCATTGATGTTGCTCATTAAGGCCAAATAACTAGAAAATCAAGCTAGTGGTTTGGTTTCCTTGAAAGAGTTTATAAAATCTTCCACATTCTCCTCAACATATTTCAATATTTTCCTCGCCCATATTGGCCTCCTCCAGCTAGAGATTGAACAAAAACCTTGTTCCTCCTCCTAATTTGAATGTTGTATGCTTGTTTTTGGTGTTGTTGGTCCCTTCTCAACCTTCAAAACCTCTCCCTCTTGATCCTCTTCCACTATTGGATTTGTCCTGTGTTACCTATTAAATCCAAGCCTCCTCAAATATGGCATATCTCCTTACCACTATTTCTCTCTATCCTAGAATGTAGACTCTGTAGGCCTTTGAATTCTCACTATGTCCATAAAATTTCTCCCTCTATAATGAGGGCTCCTATTTTTTCCCTGAAGGAATGTGCATATACCCCAGACTACCAAATATATGAAGGTTCTTGAACTTCATTCTCACTCTTGTAAAGTCCTCCTCAAGATTCATATCCTCCTCTTCCCTGTGACAATTCTTGTTTTACAAGCATAAAGTCATATTACATGCCTCTTCCCATAAAAACATAAGTGGATCCTAATCATGTATCACGACCTTGGATTCTCTAACTATAATCCTATTATTCCTCCTTGCCACTCCATTATACTATGTATTGTAGGGAATTGTTAGCTCTGTTTTCAGTCCTTCTTCCCGACAGAAATCCTTAAACTCGCTGGAGTTCTAATCACGCACATTTTTTTATCTTAGGACCTTGATAGTCCTCTCAGTCTAGTTCTCTACAAGAGATTTCAACTTTTGAAATTGATTTAATATCTCATTCTTTGACTTTAGAAATTAAATCCATTTTCTCTTGGAATAGTCGTCCATGAATGTCACAAAATAACTTCACCTCAAGATACCCTCCACTGATATGGGACCATATATGTTAGAACACACCAAATCCAATACACCTTGGACTTGGTCTCACTGCTAGGAAACACTCCTTTGGCATGTTTTCCAAGTGCACATCCTTTACACACACCATTATTCTCTACAATGAACTCCTATAATATTGGTATAGTCGTGTAGTGTTGATGTCCCATCCTCTTGTGCCAAATATCACTCTAACTACCACTACTATGTACTATGGATTTAATTGGTTGTCCTCTCAACATATATAGGTTATTATCCTTATTTCCTATAACTCCCCTCATGTTAAGGTCGACCCTTTTGTTTTGATAATTGACTCACCTCCCATAAAACTGACTTCAAGTCCTTTGTCCTCCATGGTTGAAACTGAGAGTAAATTTCTTCTCCAACCTAAGTACATACATCACTTCCTTCACTTCCCTAATAATCCATAAGTATAGTTGGAACTATATGCTTCTAATGCCCTTTACTACATACCTAGTGTCGTCACCAAGCTCCACATGTAGATATATGTGCTCCTTCTCCATATTGGTGAAGATCCACATAGTAATTCCACCCAAATGAACTAGATGAAACAAATCCTACTAAATACACTTAGGCATTGACTATCCATAAATCCAAAGCTTTAACATTAACAAGGTCAACCATCCACATATGTAACATTGAACATTAAATCTTAACCTTCATAATAATATCACATACCACAATTAGAGCAAGGAATGCAAGTCATATCACCATTCTAATTTGAATGCTATGGAAAAATGAAAGATAATGCATGTGTTTCACTCCAAAAAAGTGTGTCTATATTCTTTCTCACTTGCATAAATAATGTTTGGAACCTCTACTTCTCCCCTCAATTTCCTTTCTCGTTTATGATAAAGGAGGGAACAATAGTGTAACTTATATTACTTTGAATATATTATTATATATATATATATATAAATATATATTTATAAGAGAGAGAGAAAAAGAGAAAGAAGATATGAAATGTTGAGTGATAACTATTACCAAAACTATGTCACTCTTATCAAATATTATGAGAATAATGTGTAAGTAATGATTTTTTTAAACAAAAAATGGGAATATATGTATTAGAAAAGACTAAAACAAATGCACACAAGAGAGATACAAAGATTATATGATTTAGAAATTCAAAGCCAAGATGGATGAAAAAAAACAATCCTTCCCCCATCAAAATGAAAAAGGGAAGGGATCCAACTATAAACCTTCCAAAACTTAATCTTTCTGCTTCCTAGTTAGAATAGTAGATTCCTACAAATTGGTTACACAAAATGATAAAAAAAAATAGAGCATAGTTAAGAATCAATTAGAATGCACCTCCCACTAAAACCAAGGGAGACTAGAGTTTATTGGGAGCAGAGTTTTCTTTTTTTTTTTATCTTCCCTACCTCTTTCTGGAAGTGGGAAGAGACATGAGTTTTTCTTTAGAACTTCTAAAAATGATGGAGAGGATGGGATATTATCACCTTCCTTCTCTTCCTCCTTTTTTGCATGTGAATCCTTTTTTCCTAGAATAGGCCTTGTCTTGAGAAAAAAATTGAAGAAACCTGAATGGGAATGGCATCTACTTTTCGAGAATCTATATTCTCCAATTTCATTGGAACTAATGATGATTTGATATCCTTAACAACTTCTTCTTCCTCTTGAGATTATAGAGATCCAAATTTTGTAATGGAGCGAATTGATGGCTTGGAGAGAGGTGGAGGCCTAAAAGTAGGCTAAGGCCCCTTTGGAACCTAATTCTTTCTCTTTATTGAAACATGCTTAAAGCCTTGCTCATCATTATTATGAGGACTTGGACTCATCTTAGAAAGTGAAGAAGAATATTTGAATATTGAACAATGTTTTACAAAGTTCCCATACTCATGGAAAAAGTTACACTTAAAGGGAATGTAGTTGTAATCAAGAGATTGAAGATGGGTCCGAATTTCCAAATCAAGATAGATCACCTCAAGAATCCCATTATTAAAATATATTTCCAAGAATATACCACTATTAGGGTTTACATGGGTTATATAATGACCCATCTAGTTTTTTATTACTTTAAAAGTATCCTAATCCCGTAAGGAAATGGGAAGATGTGTGATTCTAAACTAGATAGGGCTAAAGAGATTTCCATGTTTCAATTGAAATCAAGGGTCTTGAGGGATAGGAAGAGTCCCTTAGAGCCCTTGAAGTAAGGGCTAGATATAAATATCATATCCCTCGCTTCTTTGCTTTCAAAAATAAAAGTGAAGAAACCTTTACCACAATAAAACATCACAAGATATTTATGAGCAACCCAATTCTTGGCAGTCCATTCAAAATAGAAATTTAGGATTTGAGAAAGTTAGGACTAGGTCAACACCATATAAACTTACCTATCAATCCTCTATATGTTAGGATATCCATATTTTGAGGTGCCCCAAAAGATCCTAAGTCCAAATTGATAATGAAATTTGACTGTTTGGCACATCTGCTATTTTTCAAAAATGAAATTCTCCCCACCCTAGAAAGAAGGATTCCCATTAAAAACTTGTGACTTCGTCTCTGCCCTAAGGAACTAGTGAAGAGAAGACTAGAACTCTCGAATATGCACTTGTGATCTGCGATATGGATTTTCTTGAGGCTCCTTGGATCTGTCACTTGAAGTGTGCTAAGGAACTAGTGAAGAGATCCCTAGAATGAATCTGCACATATGATTTGCGATATGGATTTTCTTGAGGCTCCTTAGATTTGTCACTTGAAGTGAGGCAAAAATCAACAACGACCAACCAATATCCACCTCCATGGTGGAATCACTTGAATTCTTCAAGATGCAGAGAGTAATGACCACGAATCAGGAAGTCCTAGCTACCGTAAGAGCTCAACAAATTCCATTAGGCTCGAAATATTTTACTTATCTATGAAAAAAATTAATATCATCATAGATCCATCTTAAGAAGAGATTTAATGAGTCAAGGGGGATTAAATTTCTTCATGTACAAACTTCTTTTGAGTGTAAAATACAATGGTCATTTCTCATTGTTTAAATTGTATTTTTTGAATGCACATAATATTAGAATATATATAGGATCGGATAATACATTTTAACCATTAAAAAACTTAATATATATTCATGGATAATATACATAATTTTAAAAAAATTATAATATAATATATAAATAATCAAAACATTAAAATATTTTACATAACATGTACATCGAGACATTTTAGAGTGCAAAATTAAAATTGTTTTTTATTTTTAATATTGTTTTTACAAGCATGTCAATTATTAATTCATAATTAAATAATCTATTGATAATCACATTGGAATATACTTTTTATATATAATCTTCAATAATTTATCTAAAATCTCTCAATTTTAAAAAATAATAAAATTAATAAATATTTTACTCATATTTTTTTTACTTCTAATTATTTATGTGGCATTTATTATTATATATCCCATATTATTTTTCTATTTAAAATATACTTGTTATTTTCATTTTAAAGAAGTATGTGTCAACTCAACAAAATGATAGACTTATACATCTCCTCGTACTAACATGCTAACATGTAGAATGAGCCTCGCCTCTACACTGAATTATATATTATATATATGAATTTAATATTAGAAACAAAGTAACATTGAAAATCTCACTATGTACCTTCAATGAGTTACAAAAAGAGAATTTGTCGGGATATTGATCGTGAGGAGGGCAACAAGTTATGTTTTCAACGAGGGTCCTCCAACCAGAGATTCTCCCCCTTTGATAAACGTTTGAAAAGAATTGAGTGGGCACCAATGGTTGAGCACAAGGATTTAAACTTGATTTGTGGGACCATCTACGCATGAATATATCCAAAATCATGGATTATTTTGAAATTGTTCAAATTATCTTTCATGGCTTTAGTTCAAGGTCTATTGGGAAGCAATACATGGATGCAAATGGATGCAAAAACCCCATAATATTTCTTTAATATAATATATAATTTGTTATTATATATAATACAAATTACAAAATAACAGTAGGAATTATAAATCTCCAATTTTTTTTTATTTAAGTATAGATTTTTTTAATCCTACATACAGTATACAATATTCATATTCGTAGAAATTATTGTTTATCTTTCTAAAAGTCAATTTAAAATAGCTTAACTTTGCGAAACGAGTTCCGTAATATTTTTCCTTTTAATGATTCAATATGACATTCAAACATAACAAAAAAAAATTTAAATTTAATATATCGCTATTAGTTATCTTAATTTAAGAATTAAATTATATGTATATATATGTGATTTTTTAACAAAGGATTATGTCACTTGCAAAGGATTGATGATTATGTGACATACATTAGTATAATGATTGTTGATGTTGTTGTTTGATAAGCCTCGGTATTGCAGCGAGAACGCTGCAACTCCCAAGGCTACCAATATTAATTATCAACTTGGGGTTTGTACAAACTTAAGAGGCATCGGCATTATATGTACGGCATACACTGTGTCCTTCTTTTACTATCATGATGTAATGGAGTGTATTTATTGAAGCCAAATACTAAAGATGCATGTAAATAAGAAGTCAAAATAAGGAAAGAAAATGATACAAAAGGGCTCTGAGGATCCTAGGATGGCCAAGCCCAAGGAAAATCAGAGACCTATGGAGGAGAACAAGATTTAAAAGCTTAATATGACACAATCTTCATTATTTTCATCAACACAATTGCATCCCTGCAAGAAAATGTAATGGAGTTGCAAAAATACAAGTTCTCTCCACAATAACACTAATGAAAATATCCTGCTAGAGGAAAATTCGACTTGATACTTACAAAAAATGATTAGGAATCATTCCCAATTAATGGAGGGAGCTTTTCCCACCAAAATACCTTGATTAGCAGATCTAGTCCCCAATACTAGGAATCTGCATTAAATGGCAGCGAACACATTCCTAAATTGTTTCAATCATTGGAGTTCCACAATTTGTGTCATAATTCCATAGTATATTTTTGATTTATTATTTATTATTGGTCCTCCTATAGTAGGGAGCAAGTCCATAAATTATCTCCTCCTCCAAATCTTCATAATCTACCCAATATTCTCATAATATTCCACAAAAATAAATAATATTAGGCACAAATATGCAATTATTCAAAAACCTTCATAATGAATATATTAAAGTTAAAAATACATTATCTAATGCATGAAGAGAGGTTTATTATGCTATGGTCAGATGGACCTTAATTTATGTTTAATTTATAGACATGGGTCTTAATTTATGTCTAATTTAGAGGCCCATCATACCCCCTATTGAAAGTGTTACTCATCCTTTGAGCAACTTAGTGACATTTTTGTGATCTAATGGCAAGTGGAACCAACGCAATTGAGGCTTGTTAGCATGCTCTAAAAAATAACAGAAATTTACTGTTTTTTGCCACAAAGGAGTTCTAGAAATCTAGATTTGGGAATACAAAGACTAATCCAAACAACTCAATGATTACTATGAACTTCCAAAGCTTTTCCAAGGATGAAATAATGTTTGTGATCTTGGAAAAGAACTTACATCAACTATTTAACTCAATCTTACAACAAGAAATCATTAATAGGACATCTTGTAGTAATTCTTGTCAAAACTACAGGAAACCTACAGGAAACCTTGTTAAAACCATAGGAAACCCTTTTTGAGATGATATTCTAAGCCTAGGACAGGCTCTCAACTTGACTCCCATGCTTTTTTCCCATTTTTAGGCCTTGGAAAAAAGATAGAAAGATATTGGAAACCTCTTGGAAAACATATTTTCATCACTGCAGTTTGAGTTTTGTTTTGATGGTGAATGCCTCATTTCCTTTGTTTTCCTTCTTCTTCTCTCTTATGGCTTAGATGACTACCTAATGGCCTTAAAGTTCTATGTTTTGATTAGGTCTCTCTTAAGCTCTGCCATCTTGGGGTTTAGGATAATTTGTTCATTTCTTCCTTCTTGTAGCAACATTATGTTTTCCTATAGTAGCCATTCCTCCTGTTTCACGGTCTTCTAACTGTATGGGAGTGATGAGAAATTGATCCGAATAGAAAATGGCATCAACCCATGGTATTCATCCACCCACGGAATTTACCCATGGAATAGTAAGTGACATCTACCCATGGTATTCATTCACCCATGGAATTGACTCGTAGTATTGTAACTAAAAAAGATTATAAGTAACAAGTCACATTTTGTAAAAGGACAGATTGCCTACCACAATGTAGCCTTTATAGTTATTATCAGTTTTAATAAAATGTTTCTTTGTGGTTTTATTTACTGTGTGTTCTGTCATTTTCTTTCTAGCATTGTAATTCTTCAAATCTTGGGGGCCTCCCCCATAAGATCCATTTCAATGTTTTAGATCTTTGGGGCCTCCCCCCAAGATTTGAATCAGTGGTTTCAAAACAGGTTATGATTCCATGGGAATGTGGGTTTAATGCATATTTCAATTTCAAATTTTATAGTAATATTCAACAAACTTCAGGCATGTACTACATTCTCCATAGAGCATTTTCTTGGGCCAGGCGAGAAGAATTTTTCATTTTTCATTTTTTTTTGCAAGAATGTTTTTGGGCGGCGAGTTTGTAGATCATATCTGAAATTTTTGGTGCAAAATTTATGAAAAAAATAACATATCTAGATTCCTTGCAAAAAAAACCCAAATTCAAAAAAGCAATTGGCAGAATCGGAGTCCGAATGAGGGAGATATCGCTGATTTAAAATCATCTATGTTGCAGAAATGTTTCTTATGACATGGCAGCTAACCTATATATTTTTTTGCAATTTTGGTGTAGAATTTCAGAAAAGTGATTAAAGATCTGAGCTCCTCTCGAAAAATTGTTCCATTTCAAAAAAAAATGGGTTGAATCAGAGTTCGAATGTGGGAGATATCACTGATTTAAAATCAGCTATTTTTTCATAACTTTTTTGATAGCGGAAAAGTTGCAGCGCAAATATGAGATTCTAGAGTGTCTAGATAAGGATTCCAACACACGAGAAGATGCAAAATGGTCCTTCTATTTCCAAAAATAGGTTATAATAAATATTCTAAGTTACATTAACCAAGTTATGTCCATTTTAATTCTAGAGTAGCATTCAGAGTGGGTTCCCTTTGGAAATGTGTCCTCCCATGCCACTTTAGTGGGCACCTACTTCACATTTGTCAGTTTCATCATAGCAGCATTCGGCTTGGGTTCTTTGGAGATGTGCCCTCCCAGCACAGGATATGTGGGCACCTGCTACTTCATCAACAACCAACAACTTATGCGTCAACTGGACAAAATTCTTGTCATCGAAGTCCATTTGCTAGGCCGCACACTGTTAGCATCACAGTTGGTCACAAGCATTACAAGGTATCTCTATTCTTAGATTTTCATTTGTCATGGTTATGGGTCAACCACAAACCCACATGTCATCGAAGTCCATTTGCTATGCCGCACATTGTTAGTATCACAGTTGGTCACAAGCATTACAGGGTATCTCTATCCTCGAATCATCGTTCATCATGGTTATGGGTCATCCACAAACCCACACATCATCGAAGTCCATTTTCTAGGCCGCACATTGTTAGTATCATAGTTGGTCACAAGCATTACAAGGTATCTCTATCATCGGATCTTCGTTCATCATGGTTATGGGTTAACCACATAAAACCCTTCTCTTTAGTGGCTCTCCATATTCAACAAAGGCTTCACAGGAGAGAACTTCACACAATGGGGACCATTGCTTCTTAAGAAGGGAGGAATGATTTGAATAGAAAATGGCATCAACCCATGGTATTCATCCACCCATGGAATTTACCCATGGTATTCATTCACACGTGGTATTGTGACATCCACCCATGGAATTGACCTATGGTATTGTGACATCCACCCATGGTATTCATTCACCATGGAATTGACCCGTGGTATTGTAACTGAAAAATACTATAAGTAATAAGTCAAATTTTGTAAAAGCACAGATTGTTAGCCACAATGTAGCCTTTATAGTTATTATCGGTTTTAATAAAAAGTTTCTTTATGGTTTTATTTACTATGCATTCTGTCATTTTCTTTCTAGCATTGTAATTCTTCAAATCTTGGGGGCCTCCCCCATAAGATCCATTTCAATCTTTTAAATCTTAGGGGCCTCCCCCCAAGATCCGGATTAGAAATGATGAAGAGGTATTGGATGATGATGCTAGGGCTCAAAGGGAGTAGTGTAGGTTTTTGAAATGGAGAGGATGCTCTGTTTTTTTTCAAGAATGAAATGGGATGAATTATTGATGAATAGATAGTGAATATGAAGTGGTGGAAGGCTTGGAGTGATGTGGTGACTTGGCCTTTGCAAAAAAAAATTCTTTTAACTGTTGTCCTCATTCCTGGAAATCGTCACCTTTCGTAATTTGACTTTTCAACATTTCATGAGTGAAGGAGTGAGCTGCAATTAACTAGTTGAAGTCCGCTGAGACTGCTAACCCAACCTTAGCTTATAAAACCTCATCTCTCATGCATTGACAACAAATTTCTAACTATAATATGCTCAAGAGAAGAGGTCAAGAATATTACATACATGTACCTACCTAATTTTCTTCATGTAGATGCTGTTTGTTGGAGAGTGAAATTCTTGCTTGTATTTGTTGCATGTGTTTTCCTCTTTTTTTTCTCTAATGTTGTTCCTTGATGTGTAGGTACTGAATGGTGATGTTGATGAATCCTCACTATGATGGTGGGTTCCCTCTTGCTAAATCCCCCTGCCATGTTTCTTTGATGGATGTGGAGGGTTGTATATGTCTCCTTATCATCATCTGATGAAGCCAACCTCTAGTTTTTCCCTTTAAAACTATTCACAGCCAATCCTGTAGGTGTTGTTCTATATCCTGTAGGTTTTTGGGACAACCTTTTGTAGTCGATTTGTTTTGTTAATATCTCTCAAAAGGTAGAATGGATTGATCTAAAACTTTCTAAGCATGTTGCCATCACCATTATGCACCTCCCCATAAAAACAAATTAGTCAATTGATGCAGAGATCTCAAGAAAAACTAAAAATGGATGAAGGTGGCGGAGGCTAATTTCTTGGAAACCGTGCATTAGAATTTGTTGAAATTTCTTGGGCATGTTACCATCATCCATATGCATCTCCCCATGAAACATATTTTTAAATAAATGCACAGATATCGAGAAAATGCAAAAATGGTTGTAGCTGTTGGAGGCCGATTTCTCGAAAACTGTGCACTGGTTTGCTGAAATTGCTCGCGCATGTTACCATCACCCATATGCATCTCCCCCTGAAAATGTTGGCAAATGGATGCATGGTCTTTAAGTTATGGCAAAAGCAAATTTCTGCTCTATGTATTTTTGTATCGTGTAGTAAAACAGAGCATCTTGTAGATTTTTAAGACAACAAGAAAATTGAATGGTAGAAGCTTGAGAATGATAGGTGGATGGTGAAAATAGATGAGGGTGATGGATTTGGATGGCCTTGGCCTTGCTGGAGAATTTGAGCAAAGGAGGAGAAAGTCAAATTTTGAATTCTTTTGACTGGGATTGATCAATTTTTCTTTTGGTACCAACGTGTTTTTGTTGCTTGTAGATGTTGGAGAGTACATGCATTCATCAGAGAGATACATAAAGCAATTTTTTTTTTTTTTTTTTCCCTTCCAGGCCTACTAGCCGCTTCAAAGAGATTTTCAACTAGTAGGTCTGCCTAGGAGCCTCAAAGGAGGTTTTCACCTAGTATCTTTTTCTTTTTTCTTCTTTTTTCTTTTTTTCCCAACCCATTGACTGCCTCATGGAGGTTTTCATTCAATGAGCCAATCTCAAGCACCTCCAAGGAGGTTTTCACTTGAGATTTTTATTTTTTCTCTTTTTCTTCATCATTTTTTTCTTCTACCCCGCCCTACTTGAAAAAAAAATCACTTTCAAGGATAAGAATACTTCCAATGGAGCCATGTGCACATCAAGATAATAGACAATGATGTGGAGGCTTGAAATGTATGCTTTGACATGTACCTAGATTTGAAAGATCAAATGATTTGATTTTGATGATATAAAGCACACTTGAAGAAGAGGGTATTATTGCAACTTAATGAATGTCTAGAACCATATTTCAATATAGTTGTGATGCCCCTGGTCCACTTGTTGATTTGGATCAACTTGGATGTCTTCTCTTGAACACATGGAGGACTTGATGATAACCATGAGGGAGCATTCTCAATATCTGATTTTATTGTTTTTCCTCATCAAGTGAAACCCATGATTATTTGAGCTTCTCTTTCAAATCTTATTTCTCTACATGTTGTCCCTCAATGGCATCAAGAGAATCACTTTTTTGTAATAATCTTCCTGGGCTATGGTGAATACCATTGAGCTTAAGAGGAGATGTTTGGAAGTGTTGTACCTCAGCATTGTAAGTGCGTTGAGCTACTTCAATGTGTGGGTTTGGAAATGGTGGTACAAGTGGTTGAGTGGGAGTTTATATTTGAGATGGATGTGGATGGGGTTGTGGTTATGGTGGCAGTGAATGGTAAAGATAACATGGAGTTTGGTATGGAGGATATTGAGGAAACTATTGAAGATATTGTGGATGGATTCCATAAGTTCCTTGCCAACCTTGTTGCCAAGATTGGTTTTGGGGTTGAGATGGGTAATGTTGCCAAGGAAATGTGTTCCAGTTACTTTGAGGTGGATGTGCATAAGAATGAAATTGTGAATTAGGCTCTTGCATCATATTAGGCTGAATAGTCTGCCATGGTCCTCTTCGAGCTACATAACATTGATGCATTGGCAATTGACTTGCTCCATTGTCCTCTTGGTGAACTTCCTTCAACCTTGGTAATGAGGAGCAACATTTAAGATCATATGATTTTGCATGGACAACAAAAACATCTTCTTTTTGCTCATTTTATATTCTTAACATTTCTACTTGTTTAGTTAGATTTCTAAGAATTTTCGTTTTAAAGTCATCAAACAAATTTCCAAGTTTAGCTTGACTTACCGATCTTGATGCTAATTTCCTTATTGTTTCCCATCCTCTTGATATGTGTTTGCATGTTTCACAAATTTCTTCAATAATTGGTATATGTCACCTCTACTCATGAAATCAAGGAGATCAATCCACTCATCCCTAATTGTTCTAAGTAAGAGGGTTTTTAGTGTGTCGGATCCTAAATGATATAGTTTTTCCCTCTTAACGTTATACATGAACCTCTCTATTAGATCATCTAAACTATCATCTTCTTTTTTATTCATTTTAAAGATTTCTTATTTAAGACCATGATCTTTATATTTTTCTAGAAATATATTTTTCATATCATTTCATGATCATATTGAATTAGTCCCTAAAATCTTGAACCATTTAAGAGCTATATCCTTCAATGTTGCCCGAAACAATCACAGTTTTTGAGTTTTTAGTATGTAACTATAAGATCTACAAACAATTTCAAATTCAAATGGAAAGGTTTTCGGATCCTCTGACCTTAGATCATGAATTTTTGGAAAAAAAGATGGAGGGATGTTCTTCATGTGCACATTGATATCATTATCTTGAATGAGAAATCTGAGAGGATCTTCCTCATTGTTATCTTCTCCGTAAATTTCTTCTGCATTCTTTGCCATCTTTTCTTCTTCTTCTACCTGCAAAAGTGGATGGTGATATGGCTCTTACTGCACCATGTGATCAAATGGGGGGGTGGGTTGGTGTTGGAGAATTTTTTTTGTTTTTGTTTTTACGATTAAATGAAAACTATAATGCAATGCAATTTTCTACTTTTGAAATTAAATATGCCTAATGATTTTTTTTATTTTTTTTTGCAAAAAGTATAAATAAATGAATCAAATAGGGGAGAAAACAATTCATACTTTGACACATCCCCATCAACGGCGCCAAAAAGTGATGAGCCTCGGTATTGCAGCAAGAATGCTACAACTCCCAAGGCTACCGACTTTAATTATCAACCCAGGGTTCATACAAACTTAAGAGGTATCGACACTATATATGTGGCATACACTGTGTCCTTCCTTTGTTGGCATGATGTAATGGAGTGCATGTACTAAAGAAAAATCCTAAACTAATTGCAGAAAATGAAATGTTCAAAATGGAATCTTAACCTATTGCAAGAAAGAAAGTACAAGGAAATAAACTTATTCTAATTGCATAAAGATCATGAACTAAATGTAAAAGAAATTAAGCTTAACTCTAATTATCACATGTGATGATTTAAACTAACTGAGCATGAAATCTAATCTACAGAGTACTAACTGTTGTGTGCATGTGTAAATGTGAAAGAACTCATTTTTTTTAAATCTTTTTGTTTTATGAATGCAAATACTAATATTTCCTTGATCTTTGGCAGGGGAGACAAGTGTGGATCAAGAGGGTTAAAATGGTCTTGATGGAATGGAGGTCAAGTAGAGGCCTAATCCCAACTTCAATGATGACTTTTCTCAATTCGGGCTTAAAACAAGCTTTCCTACAGGATGTAGATTTCCTACAAGATGCTACAGTGATTTCCTATAGGATCCCCTGATTTACTACAAGATGTTACAGATTTACTATACGAAATTATAATTCATCGAATGACTACACAAATCAAATCCAAATTGGATGGGAAAAATTTGTTATGAACTAGGATGTCTTAGGTCCCTATTCCAAGTGGAATCACTCAAAAAGAGCTTTATTAACCCATGGTAAAAAATAGAAAAACATTACTAGTTGAAAATATAGAAATTCGAGAACTAGTGAGCTAGTAAATCTAAAAAATGCCTAACCTAATCAAGTGCAAATGTAGTGGGGTAATTTTTGTTATGAACTAGAATGTTTTTGTGATCTAATGCAAGTGGAACCAACTCGATTGAAGCTTTTTAGCATGCTCTAAAAAATAGCAGAAATTTACTATTCTTTGCCACAAAGGAGTTCCAGAAATCTAGATTTGGGAATAAGAAGACTAATCCAAGCATCTCAATGATTACTGTGAACTTCTAAAGTTTTTCCAAGGATGAAATAATGTTTGTGATCCTGCAAAAGAACTTACATCAACCATTTAACTCAATCCTACAACAAGAAATCATTAATACTAAATGCAGAAGTAGAAAGAAATGAAAACAAGAGATGCATGTAAATAAGAAGTCAAAATAAGGAAAAAAAATGATACAAAAGGGCTATAAGGCTCCTAAGATGGCTAAGCCCAAGGAAACTCAAATACCTATGGAGGAGAACAAGATTTAGAAGCTGAATATGACACTAATCTTCATTATTTTCATCAACACAATTACATCCCTGTAAGAAAATACAATGGAGCTGCAAAAATACAAGTTCTCACAATAACACTAATGAAAATCTCCCGCTAGAGGAAAATTCGACTTGATACTTATACAAAATTATTAGGAATCATTCCCCATGAATGGAGGAAGCTTTCCCCACCAAAATCCCTTGATTAGTGGATATGGTCCCCAATACTAGGAATCTGCAATGGCAGAGAACACATTCCTAGATTTTCTCAATCATTGGAGTTCTAGAATTTGTGCCATAATTCCATAATATCTTGTTGATTTATTATTTATTATTGATCCTCATGTAGTAGGGAGCAAGTCCTTAAATTATCTCCTCCTCCAAATCTTCATAATTTGCCCAATATTTTCATAATATTCCACAAAAATAAATAATATTAGGCACACATATGCAATTATCCATAAACCTTCCTAATAAATATATTAAAGTTAAAAATACATTATCTAATGCAAAAAGAGAGGTTTAATATGCCGAAGGATGGTTAGATGGACCTGAATTTATGTTTAATTTATAGGCATGGGCCTTAATTTATGTCTAATTTAGAGGTCCATCACTGTTGTTGTTGATGCAAGTATTCCTAAGTATTTAAATATTTCTTTGGATTTAAACTATTTATATTTATATATTTAAAAATCGAAATAATTTTTTTTTTCAAATTAAAGGATGATTATGATTAGTTTATTTATTTTTAACTATGTTATATGGAACTGTTTTGAAAAAGAAAAGTAACATATAGCTAGAATCATAGAAAAATAATTAAAGTTCAAGCTTGATTTAGGAGTTATCATTTAAGTGTGAGGCACTTCTTATGAGTAGTATTATTATATATGAGTGTCATAATAATAAAGCGAATCACTTGTGTTGTTTGGTTGATTTTATAAATTCTTTTGATAGAGTGACCATAGCTAACCTTTGGAATAAGATAGAGGAGTTAAAATTCCTATTGAGTTGAGAGTTGTTGTGATGAGGTTGTACAAGAATATTATTATTAAGTTTAGGAATTCTAAGAATTGGTTGAAAGAAATTAATTATAATATAGGAGTTAAGCAAGGTTGTCCCTTGGCTCTTACCTTTTTTGGCATATACATTGACAACCCTAGTGTTATTTGGAAGAAGTAAGTTGTACTGGCTTGAATTTTCTTGGTGTAGTCATCATCCTTTGCTTTATGTTGATGATATTGTTCGTATGGTGAGGAGCCCCTATGATCTCGACAAACAAGTAAAAAACCTCAATGAGTTGTACTCTAATATGTGCATGAGTATTATCACTAACAAAGCAAAGCCTTTATGATAGTTAAATCTAGTAAGACCACTTATGCTAATTTTATGTATGACAACAACAACTTAGAGGAAGTGACTTTATACAAATATTTCCTAATTGATCTTCATTACATGCTTAACTAAAACTATAGCTGGAACAATGGAGTAATAGAGGTGGAACGCTTTTTATGGACTTGAAAATAGTTTTGAGTCAAGAGAACCTCTTGTATAGGATAAGAAGGAAATTATCATTGCTCCTATAAATTATCTTATATGGATGTGAATTCTAGGGTTGTATCATCTTTAAACAATCAAGGATAAAGATTGAAAAAAATACAAATTTATTTTATAACTTATAATTTCAAAATTAACTTCAATACACGTTATTCCATCCTCTTGGTAGAAGTAATTATTTCCCCCCATTGAGAGTAATGTTATGACTAAGTGAATGACTCAAAGTAAAAATACTTAGACCTTTGTGATTGAGAGAAATTGGGACCGTGCCATGGAAACGAGCTTCTCTTGTGACTGCAACACCTGCGGAGGCGATGCCCAGTGCCATCATCACTCGGTGGATATTGAGCTCAACGTGCAATAAGATGGTGAACAAACCCTGAACGTCACGAGCCTAGATCTCGTGAGAGAAAACCCCGCTTGCGCTGAGGACCGTGCTGTCGATACAAAGGTTTCTGAACCTTCTGAACAAAGATTGAGCAGATCTGCACTCATGGTAAGCAAAGTATTCGATCCCTTGCCCTTCACTCTCTGCTGTAAGATAATCCTGAGGTCCAGGTTACGATTTATCATACGAAGGGGCCATAATCAAATGGTCCATGGACTGGATCCTGCGCAGGGAGCTTTGGAAAAGAAGCAGAGTATGAATATGACGCCTTGTCTACACGCAGAGGTGGTTCATCTCATTGTGATGCACACTATTTTCTGCAGGGGGAGAAGAGAAGGAACCTGGGACGTGGTAGGGTTTGGGCCTGTAGTTTTTCACAATGATTCGGTAGGTGCAATCAAAGATGGGGGTCTACATGCTGCAGAACTACGCCCTCTCACAATGGGTTGGGCCAAATCTTGTAGATCCGGGATGGATCTATCAGATCTTACCAATTTTCGAGAATGCTCAATACCTAGAACCCAGATCTCAGAACCTAGGTAGTAGTTCGATGGAATTGCGCATTGACCGAGCGGAGGGGAAACAGATCTTGACATGCAAAGGGAAGAAAGATCCAATAAGAGGTTAGATCTGGAAGAAAGCCTACAGACAGAGCCCTTGGTAATCAGCAGTGATACCGTTTCAAGCAGATCAGGAACTCAGTGAAAACCCAACTTTCAGGTAACATCAACTCACTTTCAGATTTTTATTAAAACCCCCGAAGGGAAATCCTGTTTAGTTTGGGTACATGCAACAAGCACTATCATGCGGCTGAAACAACAAATCTGGGCACTGACCGGATATCCTGTTCAGACTCAACATTTGGTCAGGGGCAGGTGGTCTCTTCAGGATAACAGATCTTTGGGAAGTTATGAGATCAGTCCAGAAGAATCTATTGTTTTAAACCTCAGGCTGACAGGAGGGGCCAAGCCCCAGGGACAGCTAAGCTTCTCAGGAGGAGATAAAGGGAAAAATACAGCACCTCAACATCAACCCAAAGGAATTCCTTCCTATAAAAACATCCTTCAAGGCAATAGAGATTCAAGGTCCTCCCCAGATCAAGGCCAATATATACCCAATCCATGCATAGTGGATCAGCTAGGGCAAACTCCAGCCCTTAAATTTGATTCTTCAGGCATCGATGACTTCGTAAAAGACTATGAAACATAGGCCCTAATCTGTCGCTTCAACAGTTTTTGGCCAAAACCTACAGATCTATTTCACTGGATATTTAACAGTTGGACCATAGAATGTGATATACATTTATGCTCAAAGGGGTTTTTCATTGTTAGATTTGCATCCAGGGAAGTCAGGGATACAATTATTAGTGCTGGACCTTGGTTTTGGGGAACGTCGGGACTGTTCATGACCCCATGGTTTCAAGATTTTGATCCAAACAACATGACTGTATCCAAAGTACCGGTTTGGGTCCGTTTATACAACCTTCCCCTCCACTTTTGGAGTGAACAAGTCTTGGAAGGAATTGGGAACAACATAGGGAAATATATCAAAACAGATCTGGAAAGGATTGATGAAAGGGTCTACACATTCGCACGTATATGTGTGGAAGTAGATCTAAGCAAAGGGCTACCAGATAAAATAAGTCTGATCTACAAAC
Organism: Pinus taeda; assembly: GCA_000404065.3. NCBI lineage: Eukaryota > Viridiplantae > Streptophyta > Pinopsida > Pinales > Pinaceae > Pinus > Pinus taeda. The sequence goes on from APFE031218097.1 coordinate 205,851, forward strand.
AACAAAATTGGTTGCAAGTACTAGACTATGAAAACACAGCCTTCAGATGTAGGCTCTGCAGGCAAACAGGACACTTGCAAAGCACATGTCTAGAAGCCAAGAAAGTAAACGGCAAAAGAAAGCAAAAAGGGAAGCAGAGGAAAGGATGGCAATTTTCTCCTCCTAACTCAGAAGATGAAGCATCAGAAGCAGAAGAAGAAGATACCCCCATAGAGAATGCTGAATCATCCCAAGGAATGGAGACCCAGAAGGGAACCACCGACAATGAGGTCTCACAGTTACACCCAAATCAGGTAGAGAAGGCAAACGAGGATCAAAGCATGGGAGGGAACAAACGGCATCACCAGTCAGATACCTCAGATTTAGACAAGGAAGCAGTTTCACAGAAAGCAGAAACTCAGTTAGTCATAGCTTCGATCGAGCCCACCCAAGGTGCGTGGCGCAAGGTCGAAAAGAAAAAGGGAAGAAAAACTTGATGACACAAATTTTCTAATATTTCTGATGTTTTCCTGTCATTACAGGAACAACTTTTTGCCCCTTTGTGTTTTTTTCTGTTTTGCTGCTTGTCATTACAGGAACAGCCATATGCATATGCTTCAAGCATCTACAAAATGTAATTTTATCAATATGAATAAAATTACGACTTTTTCTTACGTGAAAAAATGTTATGACTAAGTGCCTATGTACAAGAAGAAGATAAACAACATGGAAGGCAAGAGACATCAAAAGTTTGCTTCAAAGGCAAAAACAACATACAACTCAATTGGGGGCAGTGTAAAGATGTCTAATCCTAGCTAAAACATTGAGGAATAAGGACTAAGGTTACTTTACAAAGTAATAATAGTATTAAAACTACTATATTGTTTGAATTGAATGAGAAAATGTGGTGTGATAAAGAATTAGAAAAGAAAAGTGACTTACAAAACCATAAGGATTGTAACCTAGGGAATCAAAAATATTGCTTTATTTTAATTAGTGTAAAAAAACTCAACATTGCTAAAACAAGAACAAACTCTCACGAGTTCTATAGTGAAATAGGGCATTGGACAATTAGTAAAATGCAGTAAGTTGAAAGAATTTGTCATTTCATAACACTAAGATTGAAAATAAAAAATGCTCTCTTAAAATATCCTACATACACCCACATATTATATTACCTTAAAAATATAGTGAGCTTGGGAGGCTTCTCTCCAAGCTTTTTGAGCATAGGGATAAAATCTTAAATCAAAATAAATAATTTGTTTCTTTAGGTTTGATAGACCAATATTTGGTCTCGATGGATATTAACCACCACCATCATCATCACTAAAATAATGTGCTATAACGCTGTGACGAGGAAAGATCCTCACAAGTCTCGTTTTGTTTGTGGGCTCCGTCTTAATTCTCTTATTACTTTATGATACCTGCGATGGCCTACTCACCATACTCGTCCACGTAATCATACGTACTTATATTATAAAAAGGCGTAGCTATAAATATATTCTTATAAATACTCGATGTAATAAGAGCTTTGTGTTTTGCTGAATCATATTCACGTACATTTGTTCCCCCAAAAAAACTATAGTTTTAAAATATATTCCTAAAAATACTATATTGCAGGGAAAGTCACACACTTTAGTCTTGAATCCAAAATCATATGTTCTTTGGGATGAGATTTTGTCTTTGACGTCCTTGTTAATACTCCCTTGTCCTGTTGGTCCTACTGACTGAAAATATTTAGAAACCAATAACGCTGGCGGACAAATATTTCCTGATTATGATTTATTCCCAAATAAATAAGATGAGATGTTCTGATGAGGATTATACCAAATCTGAAAATAAATTTAGATATGATATATTAAAATTTATTTCCGAAATGTTATCCAAAAGTTAACTCTCATTATAAATAGATTCCAAATAAATAAAAATATTTATATTAAAATTAGGTAAAATTAAAATATCAAATTAAATGTTATATATTAAAATTTATTTTCCAAAAATCAAGTTTTATTTTTATTTATTTATATATTTTTTGGTTTGTTATATGGTATGGGTTTATTAAATATTATATGAGGTTTAAAATGTGAGTTGAGAAGTGACTTAGTGGTATTTAAGTTTTTAAAATTATTATGGGATAATATTCAATCTCGTCCAACACTAACTCTTAACATGATTAGACTTTTGTCTCACAAAGTTTTGAACCGGTGACATTCACATCACAAAGTGACTTAAGAGTAAATCCTATCATCTTCTATTCTATGCCCAATAGGCTATCCTTCCTATAAAATTTAAGTCTAAACATTCTTACTAATGTACACATTTACCTGATTAATCATGTATAAAAAAATTATTGCTAGGGTTGTGTCTACATGGAGGATTCCAAAGTCATTGCTAGAGTTGATCACTTCCACCATAAGAAGCTTAAAGAGACTATTGAGATGGAAAAGCATATAATCAATTTCAACAAAAATGACGGTGGGAAATTAAGCAAGAATTGGATTCTTGTCCTCTCTTCTGGGTTTCACCCTTTACTCTCTCTTTTTTTATTAAATATTATACATTTGAAATTACATAATTTAATTTTTAAAATCATTAGTTAATTTAATTATTTTAATAAGAATTGGCTTTTTTAATAAAATTTCTATATTAAATTCTTATATAAAATAAAAATTCAAATAATAATTTATATTAATAAATTATAACTTATAAAAATTCTATAATACTATTTTTGTAACTTTCGTATATTATTAATTTTATTTAATTAATCTATAATACTATTATAAATTAAGTAATTAATTAATAACATATAAACAGTTAATTCTGCCTTAGAATTAATATATTTAATTAATTTAATAAATAAATTGTAAGGCTAATTATTTATTTAGATTTTTGATTTTTCACCTTATCTAAAATGAATTATATAAGTTGGTTCGAATGTAAACAAATCCTAATGATGTAATAATATAAAGGCATTCTTATTTGCATATGGATCACAAAAAGTCTAAGATAAAGTAGGGGTCAATTTACTTGAGAAAAAAAAATTACACAATCTTATTCAAAACAACCATTTTCTGAATAAAATTCTTATATATAAATTTCGCCATTAATTAGATATGAACTTATTAGAATTGAAATAATCTCAAATCCATTAAAATTGGTGAGAGGGAGCATATGAAATGAATATTAATTTGAGAAAAAAAAAAGAATTACACATCTTATTATAAAATGGATCATTTTGTTGAATAAAATTTGCTTATATATTAAATTCCCCATCTAACTAAAATATGAACTTATTAGAATTTGAATAATCTCAAATCCCTAAAAAATTGGTGGCAGTAATATAAGTTTTTTAATTTATTAATGCAACCTAAAATAATTGTAACACACTCCAACCATTTATAAACATTTAAACTAAACATATGTTGAGCCTTTTCCCTTGAAAATCAATCTAGGTCATGAATTTAAAAAACAAAAAAAGTCAACAGATCTTTACCCACCTTAAAATAAAATAAGAAACCTTTGACAATTAAACTTCCATAATCCATCTTAATTTACGTTTCAAAAAATAATATAAATATAACATTATTATTAAATAATTAAATAATCAAAATAATATATAATGAAGAATATATACATGAATAAATTTGGTTTAATTAATATAATAAATTACCAATACTTTTAAATTAAAGTGCTTTGTTGTTTTGCTGAGATGTCATGTTGTTTTCATATAAAAACTAACCCGGATTATGTAAGAAAATAAAATATTGTTTATAAAGAAAAAACGTGAATATGGATATCTGTTGGATAAAAAATGGCATTAAATTTTTTTGTTAATTAATAATTTTTATTAATATATATAAATATAAATTTATAATATATATTATTTAATATAATTAAATTAATATATTATATTTTTATTTGTCCATATATAGCTTTCCCACAAAACAACAACCTTTCTTTTTGAATGAATTTGAATATATTCGTTGCAATTGAAAGACATACCTTTGGATATATTCGTTGTGACGTCGTCCCAAAAATCAAGTTTGATTCCTTGCACTGATTATTAATATTCAACTTTAGCTCCCACTCAACTGTTTTGAAACGTTTATCAAAGCGGGGGATCCGGAGAAAGGGGTGTTGGCCCATAAACAAGATGTTGCCCTCCTTGCCACTCACATCACAACGTATTCTCATCACGTCACAAATTCAACGTAATAACAACTCGTCATCAACAAAGTGAGATTCTCAACGCTTTATTACTCCCTACGTGGTAGGGACTATATAGTAATCAGTTGGAGCTTTGCCATTAGTCTCGACATTTTACTTTTAACAAAAGTTTATATTTGCAGCTTTTTATTGATAATTAAAGTTTTTCTTCACTATCGTATTTTGCTTTTTCCCGAGGTAAGACAGAAAAGACCCATATTGGCATTAAGATATGAGCATGTATTTATGCGCACATTGGCATTAGGATATGCGCATATATTTAATTATATTATTTTCAAATGAAGTAATGTTAACATTACTTTACTAATATTCATTTAATGTTCGTTAAAATTTCAGCTTCACATTATTAAATTTCTTCAACTTGACTTCTGGGTTTATGTGTTTTGTCTAGCAAGCTGCAGTTTGTTTAACTGGGCGTGACTCCAACGTCCTTCCTTAAAGACCTTTCACCTCAGACTACTTCTTGCAGTTCTTTAACACTTCGTTTTAGGTTTATCTTAGTAATTCTCTGGTTTCAGGTTCACCTATATAATTATCCTGATTTCGGGTTCAAATCTACTTCCTTTGGTGATTCCTGCACTCCCATTCTAGACTTATGGATTCCTCCACTGATAAAAAAAAATGTGTCTGTCACTGTTCCACTTCAGTGGTTGAGGTAAACTTCGACCGCTCAGGTAAGCAAAGGTTGTTGAGGCTTGAAACTTATAGTTGGCCACTTGAACAAATTGTCAGTCATTGAAAACAGATTTTCAATATTGCAACCATGTTCAATGTTTGTTTCGGTATCATTTGGTGCAGTTCATGCATGGCAGGAAGACCCAAACCCACGCTTTCACTCTTTCAAGTTTCAATTATTTTGATTACAATAACAACAAACTCCATTGTGGTCCAAACTTTTTTCATGGGCATTTTTTTATTTTATGTTATTGCAGTAAAATGAATATGGTTAGACAATTTATAACAAAGACATAATTTTCATTTTCCAAATCTATTATACAAGTTAACATATTCCCTTCTTAAACTCAAACAATCTTGATTACTAGATATTGTGTTCTTTCCTACATATATTTACCTACGAATGGTAGGACAAAGAGAATAATCACTATGAGACTTATCGTTGTCTCATTTCCATTGAACTACAACAATAAAAAATCTAGTTAGAAAGAGAATTAGGCAGAAAGAATAGCTCGAGACAAAGTTAAATCTTACCTTTCTCTTTCTATGGATCTGTAAGTCTGAACTCTAATAATAGGTATTGTTTTCACTTCTTAGAGGCAATTGTGGTAACAAATGCTTTCTTTTCAGTCTAAACTAGATCTTGAACACAAACAAGACAACCAGCAACTACGGGTGCTTATAGATAAGGTACCTCCACTCATTATTGAGGGCCAATATGTACGAGAGTAGTTATCGAAGGCCATTGGCGAAAGCGAGCTAATTTATAGCACGATGCAATATTGGATGGGGCTTCTTCAGAGATAGGAATGACCTATTGGTCTAATATCCCGATCGAAATTGATACTTGGTTTCTTAACTTAAAAAAAATGTTTTTCGTATATGTTAAAATCACCATTTAACAAAGCTCAATTCAATTTCATAGGAAAATTTTAAGGAAAATAGAAGCAAATAAACATCAGTAACAAAGTACGCAAGAGAAAATGACACCAACAAGTTGACAACAGAGTTCGACTATCTCCACGCCTACATCTCTAGGTTTGGTCTTTAGTGGGAAGGCCTCTTTATTAATTATTCAAAGCCATCAAAGTACATTTTTTTTTTTCCAAAGAAAAAAATGAACTTTTTATTAATATAAAAAGTTACATAGAATATGCATTACGCATTCGATTTGGCTGTATGAAAGTAGATCATATAGCCCACAGAATACAACCCTACCTACAAGCAGAAAAAGAGAGTGCCGCTCCTATTATCCGGAGTGTAGTTAACAAAAAAAAACTAGCTGGCCTAAGCCTTCCTGCCCTTCTTCTTCTCCACTTTTTGCCAACCAGTGGAGTCAGTAATGGCAAGCTGGTTTTCCTCTGTGTTCATTGGTTGTTCCTTTTCTGAATCTGATCCTTCAGGGCTATGACTTCGTTTATTACTACTTATTTCCAGCTGAAGTTCTTGTTCCTTTTCCTCATTAATCTCTTTGTCCTTATTGTCTTGATCTTTATCCTTTGTTGTGTTATATTCTTCTTTCTTTGTTGTAGCTGCCTTCTTAAAAGAAGCATCTATGTTCTGCCATCCTTTTGGCTTCCTTTGTTGTTGCTTGCTCTTGTTGGAGCTTGGACATGCATTGTATAGATGACCCGTTTGTTGACATCCCTGGCATCTGAAAGCTATGTTCTCATAGTCCAACGGTTGTTTCCATTGTGTATTATTGAAGTTCAGAATTATGCTTTCAGGTAGTCCTCAGCTGAGATTTACCTCGATGCATATTCTGGCAAAAGTGAATATTCCTTTTAGATGTCTCTCTGCATCTATTTTTAACATTCTCCCCAAAGTATTTCCAATAGCTGTTAGAGCCTTTGGATGCCAAAAATGTCAAGGAAGGTTATGCAGCCTGACCCATACTGGCATCCTTGATACCACCATGGTGTTGGCATCAAAATCAGGAAACCAAGGGGTAATAAAAAGTCCAGCATTGCCCCAGAACCATGGCCCTTGGTTGAGAACTGTTTCCTTTTCTTCTTTTGTTTTAAAACATACTATAAACAACCCCTTAGGGTATAGGGAGGTTTGACAATTTTTTGTCCAAACCGAGTGGATCCATTGATACAATGCATCAGTTCTAGGCCAAAAGCCATTGAATCTACAAATAACTGCATTTCTTTTTAAATCTGAATATACATTATTTACCTCTAGTATTTCGATGGAGATAGATGGGCTCTACGGAATTTGATCTACGATGTACTACCCCGGGGGTTCAGTGCCAGCTGTGGGGTTTTTCCCCTTGCCCTTTATTGCTTCTTTGAAAGACCCTTTGCTTTGCGAGCTAGTTCCAGTGCTTTCGGCACCTCCGCGTAATCTCATATTGAGAATGATTGTAGAGCCTGACTTGATGTTGTAATCTTGCATTGTTCTGCAGTCCTGCAAGGATCTGCCCTGATTTAACAAGTGTTGTTTCCCAACCGGGTAGCCAATCTGATCGGCGATGTTGTTCTTCAAATCTACAACACTATCGCTATCTTTAGTCCAGATCAAGGTTGTGTTTCCCTTTGGCGTCTTAATAAAAATTTGAAAACCAGATCTGATAATCTGGGGTGGCTTGATTCTTATCAGATCAGATCTGTCCAGATCCGTATCTGATCTATTTAAAAACTTGCTCTCATGAGCAGAGCTTCGGATCTCCCTTGTCTTAGGGGCATTTCCTGCTTCTGAGTAGAGATCTGCGGTAAAAGAATTTGGTTTTTTCCCATATCCCTCCTTTGACTCTACTTGGATCCCAATAATTTGTCGCCCGTCTTTGAAAGGGCTTCGATCCAACCCTTTGCTCAGGATAGTCGGCATACTGGTTGCTGTTCTGCCCAGAAAACCAATCGCAGAAGTTGTGACGTATTCGTCAATGAGATTACCTTTTCTTGGGTTGTCTAACTGGTGAAATCCGCGTAGGATCAATGCATGCATGATTTGAACAGGCAGATCCACTGCTTCTGGCAGGTTTTGGGGTGATCCGGCCCCTCTTCCGGTTCTGCATAGATCTGGATCCTGATCGCATGCACTCGAGGGCTTACGATCCATCTCTAGAGTCTGTGATCTCAAACAACTGTCCAGGGAGTCACAGAGGCTAATATCCCCGGATACATTTTCACCTCGAACACCCAAAGTTTCCATCACTTCGCTGGGATCGCGCAGAGAGGGCCGCAGGCACCGGGTTTCGTAAAGAGTTGATGTATCACCCCTATGATCCCATTGTCAAAACCATCAAAGTACATGGAAATGATACCAAATACATTTATGGTTGGTCCTTCTGTATTTTGATCAACCTCGGGAATCCGTAGAAACTAAGAGCACTCAAGAAAGCCCTATACAACTCCCACAACATGCCTTCAAAGTTCTATTGTCTTGTTGTCATTCTCTACATAAAATACAACTACCGGATTTTCAACAACATTTTAAGAACTCCTTAAAAATCTACTCCAAAGCCTGCTGCAAGAGGTCTTCAACCCTCCTGCTTACCATAATTATAACTTTACTAGAACATAAGCTCTTGGACTAAAATCTCCTTGCACATATATGAAAATTCTTCAAAATTCCAAGCCTCTCTCACTACTAATTTCTCACTTCTATGTTCTCTTTTGGCATAACATCACACATATATAATGTTTAGGCTAAAAATAGCTATTAATAAATTGGGGTCTAATCCAAAATAAACCACCATTAAATACTCACCCAAATAATATGCCACCATATAATATGGTTTCAAAACAAATCATATCTAAAAGATGGTTTCAAAAAAAATCATATCTAAAAGATGTTATATGTGGCTTTTTTTTTTACCCACCATATCCATATGTCACAAATTAAAAACCTATACCTCATTTATGTTTAATTAATCTTATCCCTCCACCCACGTTCAACCATTACACCATTTGAATCTCACATTCAATACCATATGATAACACCTTATCCTGTTAGTTATGGTGATTGAATGAGGTTGTTATTGGAGTGCAATGAGTATGGCAAACGGTTGACCTATGTGGCAGAGTTATGACGTAGGTATGGCGGGGCTGCCAATCGTGGAGGGCTCCACCATTGTTTCTTTTTATTAAGAAGCGTTATCACTTCAAATAAAATTGAGCGCACAATTATAAAAGGACACACAGCTAGCCCAATCGGTAAGCCGTCCAATTTGTAGAGCATACGTCTTCTTCATTCCGTCTAATTGGTAGCTATAATTTTAACCTAACTGTTAGCACTTTTTAATTCTTCTAGGCTAGGGGAGGAACCAGAGTTAATCACAAATCACTTTAAAACTAGAATCTGAACTTTCCAGCGTAAGGACGGCTCTTTCTATATGAATTTTCAATCACTTAGATGGTTGGTTGTCTTAGGTTTTAGGCTAGGTGTTAAGATAAGAGAGGAATATGCTTTTAAAAGTTTGATGGAAGATATATAGATATATCCATTGGGCAATGGAGTCTAATTGTTTAAAGTGATCAATAATTAGTTATGGAGCAGATCTATGACAAGGGAAATGTAGTCAAAACGGTTGGTTGTCTTAAGTTTTAGGCTAGGTGTTAACATAAGAGAGGAATATGTTTTTAAAAGTTTGATGGAAGATATATAGGTATATCCATTGGGCAATGGAGTCTAATTGTTTAAAGTGATCAATAATTGGTTATAGAGTAGATCTATGACAAGGGAAATGTAGTCAAAACTTTTCGATATTTAAACTTGTTGTAGTATATGGTAGAGGAATTAAGAATCACGACCCATTAAACATAAATAATCTATCAAGGATGAATTTTATGCTTAACTTTAGATGAAAAACACCAATATTATTTGAAATGAAATGAAACAGAGCATCTATCTAGGATGAATTTTGTAACATATAATATTCTTTCAAATAATGGAAAGAAGATCATGCTCAATAATAACTTGGAAAAGAACACATAGATGCAAAAAGAAGCACATCACCAGAAGCTAATGACAAAGGGATCCTTAAGAAAAACAACTTTGTATTTATGTTATCACTTGTATTAAAATTGCATATTTTACAATATCAAAGAAAATATATTTCTTTTTACTTCCCAATTAACCGCTTTTCTAAAATTCATGAAATATACCATTTTATCATCCCTGGATTACGGAAGTCGAAATACATCCTTTTCCCAAAGATAGCAAGAGGTTACAATGCTTTAGGAATACAATATTTGGAAAATCTGGCCATATCCTACTACCTAGGGTTTGGTTTTTGACTAACCATAAATATTCTAACTGATGAGAAAATCATGGGGCTGGGTAGAAAAATATTCAAACTTCATCATACAAATCAATTTCGATGCAATTATTCCAAGTTAGAGATCCACCAAGTCGAATTCTAAAAAGATCTAGAACTTTGTCAGTAAATCTGGCTTGGCGAAATTGTGAAGAATGGGTCTCAAAATGACACCTGTAATTCCCAAACTATAACACCCATGTAAAAAATAAGATATTTTCTGTCTGTGCTTGAAAAAAACCTCTTTTGGTTTTCATAAATTCACTTCCAGTTATTAGAAAAGTTCACAAAAAAACAATGACTGAAACAAGAAAAAAACAAAATTTTATTCTTTGAAAAATAGCCCTGAAAGGTTATTGAATATCTACCAAAACATGATATTTGTTTAACATCTAAGAGATTTTTTTACTTTTCCCATTCTTGACAAAAACCTCTTTTGGTTTTCCAAAATACATCTCAAATTGGTCAGAAAGTACTCTTGAAGTGGACTTCTAAAACAGTCAAAAACACGGTAGAAGCGTAACAAGTTCATCTCTTTGTGAACTTTGAGACCTCCTTTAACCATGAAAGGGTTTTATAGGTGATGAATGATTCTTGGAACATCATATACATATCAAAATATTTATGATCATACTACATCCTCCCATTCTTTAAACATCAACTTCTAAAGAGAAAGCACAACAACTGAGCATAGTGAATTTGAATACGTTGAATGCCTTCTCAAGAATGAGGCTCGAATATCCAAAGTTTTTAAGAAAACTTGTAACAACAATAGAAAATGATTTTAAGAAGTTTAGAGTCAAATTTGATGGTTGAACTACTGATTGTGTAAAAGCGCAACAAATTTGTTGTGTTTTCTCCTTCCTTCAACAAAAGCGTAATGAGTTCTCCCTTTTCATATTTCAGATCATCCTCTGGCCTTCCAAATGGGATATGAAGGTGAGATACATCCTTAGGATCATCAGACAGTTGTTAGATAACACTTTTTCAAGCATAAAACTCTATTTCTTCAAAATTTTCACCTATAAAAAAAGCACAACAAATGTTCACTTGCATGATTTGACATGATGTTCAAATCTCTGACAAAGAAATATAGCTTATGGATTATGTTTTCACTCCTGTAAACCTCCTTTAAACCTCCATAAATAAGGAGGAGTACCAAAACTCGGATTTCACACTCTTCACAAAAACAAGGGACTTGATCTCTATGAGATCATAGCAACACTTTACAAATTGACCAAAATGATGAAAAGACTAAACTTGACTTTGATTACTATAGCATAGAACTCTAACATTGGCTCCAATGGGGATGTCATCCTCCTTGTGGGGTGCCAAAGAACACTGTAGAATAGTAGCCTGATCCATTGGGTTGCTCCCAACTTTAAAACCACAACCTGCTCTTACCTATGACCTTCTCCAATTGAAGCCAAATGCAAACTAAAATTATTGTCCACGACTGGAGTTGGGAGTGAAAACCAAACTGCAACTATTTTAAATTGCTGAAGGAAATGCTCAAAATACCGAGCTTATTCAAACTACTACCTACACTAAGCTAATCTATGAGCTACTTGATTAGATAAAATAAAAAATATAGTGCAACCACATAAGTACTTTGTCAACTATTCCATCTCCTTGCTTACACTCCTTTAGAGGAAAAATGAGAAACCTACTTAATGACAACTCCAGTAAAAACTTGCAAACAGATTCAAATTTGACAAGATTTAAGAACTTAGGCCCACTTGCTAACTCCAAGAACACTACAAAAGGATCCTTAAATGAAAACATAATACAATGATACTGTAGCAACGTTTCAATTGCATCTTCTCCCTCACACAAAGCCAATTTAGAGTTGTCATGAAAGGATTGAAAAACTGTGTAAAGCTGTTGCAATAATATCATTCTTGGGAGTGTTTTTGATACTAGCTGACCATCATCTTAATTTGTAGACTTACAACTAATTAAAAGATGCAAATATTGATTGTTTAAATCTTTCATATAATCAACTATAGGATCTTGGAAAACCTGGGAAGGTCACTCCGAGATTTTGCCATTATGAGCTTGTTCTAATAAACTGTGGTGATTTTGTGTCAAATCACATATTTTTGTTGAATCAGTGATGATCTTAATATTTTCCTTTAGGAACTCAAATATAGCAAAACATAATGGAAAAGAATAATCTTGAGCCGACTCACCATTTTCTGACTATGAAATAAAACTATCGTAAACTAGTTCACTGTCAAGGTTTCTCAGGCATAAAATTTTTGAACTATTACTAGCTTCTCCAAATATTTCAACAAATAAAAGATCTGAAGAAAAATTTAAGTGTTTGTCTATATTTTTCCCTTTATCATCCAAAGGAGAAACTATTCAGTTTCCAACATTAGGACCCTAAAAATATTGTTGAAGTCACATGTCATCATAATTAAACTCCAAAATTCCTAAGTGATTTTCCATACCCTCTAATTTGTGTGCTTGATTAGTGACCTTAAAACTATTTCTTAGTAATTCAAATGAAGAAAATAACAAGGGTAAAGAATCACCTCTAGTACGCTCACTTCTTTCACTATTTGCAATTTCAAATTTATGAAATGTGGGCTAAAAATTGTCATTAATAGCTTGAAAAGAATCACTTTCTAATAAAAGGCCTACCATTGGTTGCTCTATAATATAAATATCATAATCACCCACATATTCGTCATAGATAGGTGAATTAGAAACCTTTACAATGTCTTAAAACATAGGTTGATATGACAATTCACTTTCATGACTGTCTTCAAGTTAATACATATAATAAACTTCTAGATCATGGTGACATGAATTAGCAACAAAAAAAATTGGCCCAACAACTTCTTTATAATTTTATGAAACATCATCAACATTAAAAGCTTCAAGAACATGCATAATATTATTAAACCTTTGCTCAAAATTAATATCAGTTGTTTTTTGTTCACGTTCAACCTTATGTTCATACACTTCACCATCTAACTCTTCATCTCTTGCAAAATTTTCTTGGAAATGAGGTTTTATTTGTTGTTGATCTCCTTGATTTGTTTGGTCTCTTTGCTTTATTTGAACTTGAAGTCTTTGGAAATTAGGATTTCTTACTAGAGGGGGAGATTTTTTTCTCTAATAGAAACTTTACTTTCCAAAGTTAACCTTTCTACTAGCTTTTCCATTGCATTTATTATAACATCCAACTTGTTATCTGATGATAATGAAGGCTCCTGCTTAACCCCTTCCCTTTTCTTTCATTTTGGCCTTTTTGTGCAGCAGATTTGCTTCCACTCCAACAACATTTTTTTGCATATCCTCCAATGTGGTTGGATTCCTTTCTCTGAGATAATAAGAAATCTCAACATCAAAACCATTAGGGTAATAAAGCAAAACCAGTTTTGAGGGGGGGTTATCTCAGCAAGTATTGAGTTGTACACCTTATTAAATATGGCTGAAAATCCTAAACAAATTCTCCTAGACCTCTCTTTAGGTTGTTAGATTCAACCAATATCTACAAAGGGTTCTTCTTTTCTTCCCATCAAACAAGGAAAGTGTGCTCAAACTACTGAAAATTGGCAATAATTCTAGCTGGAATACTTCTAAACCATTTCTTAACTTCTCCTTACAATGATTGAGCAAAAGCTCCCATACATACATCATCTTGTTCAATTTCCAACAGATCTATAAAATACTCAAAATCATGGATGTTCTTTTCAGATGTGATGTTCTCAAGCTCTGCATAAAACTTACGCATATACTTGAAATACTTTGGAGGAAATTCATGGAGAGCAGGAGGCAATTTGAGAGGTTTATATCTCTTGAAACTTGGAAGATATAAGATTTGGTATAGAAGGTATGACAACAGCTTCGGTCACATGAGGCTCATAAAACTGATCATAGTCACCATTAGAATAAAACAAGTAAAGAAAAATTGTTTTCAAATATTCAAGTAAGGAGAAGAGGTATCTGATGAAAAAGAACAATATTTCTTGGAGAAAAATGACTCTTTGATACCAGGTCTTTCTGAAATGTCCCTCCATTTCTTTGTCAATTAAGGTTCATCCTCCAGTTGAATCTTTGAATCTGAATGTAACATTGATTGGAATCGTCATGTGAATGATATAGTCTTAATTTGTTTGGCTTATGTTCACCATCAGAAGTCAAATTTGATATTTAGGACTCTTTCCTAGGGAATATGGAACCTTTCGTTGTCCGATAATGACGCACTTTGTTAGCACCTTGTAGTTCCTCCAGGCTGAGGAGAGGAACTCAAAGGTAACCACAAACAACTTTAAAAATGTAATCTAGCCCTTCTAGCTTCAGAGAGGGCTCTCTCTATATGAATCTTCAGTCACTTAGATGACTAGTTGTCTTAGGTTTTAGGCTAGGTATTAAGATCAGAGAGGAATAGGTTTTAAAAAAATTGATAGCAGAGCTATAGAGATATCTATTGGGCAATGGAGTCTAATTGATTAAAGTGATCATTAACTAGTTATGGAGCAGATCTATGACAAGGGAAAGGTAGTCAAAACTTATGGATCTTTAAATTAGTTGTAGCAAATGGTAGAGGAATTAAGAATCACAACCCATTAAACATAAATAATCTATCAAGGATGAATTTTATGCTTAACTTTAGATGAAAAACATTGGTATTATTTGAAATGGAATGAAACAAAGAATCTATCTAGGATGAATTTTGTAGCATATAATATTCATTCAAACAATGGAAAGAAGAACATGTTAATGAATAAATTAGAAAACAACACATAAACATAGAAAGAAGCACAACACCATAATCTAATGACATAAGAATCCTTGAGAAAAATATCTTAGTACTTCTGTACTAATCGCTTGTATTAAAACTCCACAGTTTACAATATCAAAGAAAATATCTCATTTTTTACTCCCCAATCAACCCCTTTTTACCCTAAATTCATGAAATATATACAATTAGCTCATCCCTAGACTAAGGAAGTCGAAATCCATCCTTTTCCCAAAGACAAGAAGAGGTTACAATGCTTTAGGAATAATATTTGGAAAATATGCCCATATCCTACTATCTAGGGTTTGGTTTTTGAATAACCAAACATATGCTAAATGAAGAGAAAAATAATGGGATTGGGTAAAAAAATATTCAAAATTCATCATAAATCAATTTGGGGTCAATTATTCCAAGTTAGAGATCCACCAAGTCGAATTAAAAAAAAACTCTAGAACTCTATCAACAAATTTGGCTTGGCGAAATTGCAAAAAATGAGTCTCAAAGTGACACTTGTAATTCCCAAATTGTAATACTTGTGTAAACACTCAAAGAGTTTTTTTTTATTATTTGATATATTCTTGATAAAAACCTATTTAAAAAAAAAATTGCTTCCATTTGTTAGAAAAGCACGCCAAAAAACCATCGCTGAAACAAGAAAAAATAAGAATTTTATTCTTTGAAAAATAGGCCTCAAAGGTAATTTCATATCTCCCAAACCATGATATATGTGTAAAATATGAGAGGTTTTTTTGTCTAGCCCATTATTGACAAAAACCTCCTTTTGTTTTCCAAATTTCCTCTCCACTGCTAAAATAGCAAAAAAAGTCGCAGAAACACAACGGGTTCGTCTCTTTGTGAATTTTGAGACCTCCATGAATTATAAAAGGGTTATATAGGTGATGAATGATTCTTGGAACATCATAGACCTATCAAAAAATTATTGATCATACTGCATCCTCCCAATCTTTAAACATCAGCTTCTAAAGAGAAAGTGCAACAACTGAGCGCAACGAATTTGAATATGTTGAATGCCTTCACAAGAATGAGGCTCAAATATCCAAAATGATTAAGGACACTTGGCACAACCATAGTGATTTCAATAAGTCTGGAGTCAAATTTTATGGTTAAACTGATGACTATGTAAAAGCACAACAAATTTTCTGCATTTTCTCCTTCCTTCAACAAAAGCGCAGTGACTACTCTCTTTTTATATTTCGAATCATCCTCTAGCCTTTTCAATGTGATATGCAGGTGAGAGACATCCCTAGGATCATTAGACACTAGTTAGATAACACTTGTTCAAGCTATAAAACTCTATATATTTAAAATATACACCTACAAAAAATGTTTACTTGCATGATTTGACTTGATGTTCAGATCTTTTACTAAGAAATATGGTTGATGGATTATGTTGCCACTCCTATAAACCTCCTTTAAACATGAATACATAAGGAGTGCCAAAACTCTGATCTCACGCTCTTCACAAAAGTTAAGGACATGATATCTATGATATCATAACAACACTTTACAAATTAAACAAAATCATGGAAAGACTAAACTTGATTTTGATTACTATAGCATAGGAATCTAACGCCACCCATAAAATTCCACGTGTTTCCCTCTATTAGGGCCTCATGTCGCCTTGGGATTGGTCCATATGCCACCAATCATAAATTGACACTTCTCTCACTCTGAATATTCCATGTGTCAAAACTTCATTGGTGCTAGAACCTTGACCACAAAACCATGAAGTGGAACCTCGCTTGCTGGAATTGTGAGTGTTTACTTTGACCAACTTGACTTTGACTTTTTAACCAGTGTTGACCAAAACTTTGACTTTGAATAACTTTTACATATGGAGTCAGTTTTCTCACATTCAAATTGTGTTGGATTCATTTTTTCCTTCTCTACACGATCACTATGACTTCTAGCAAATCTAATCACTTTTAATTTTTGGCCCCTTTTGGATCCCATTTGGACCACTCCTCCCCACTGAGACCTTTTGGACTGCCAAAAGGCTTTACTTGGTTTTGAATTGAATTGAGTGTTCCTCAACCTGTCCTGTATCATCAAACCATTTTTTCCTATGCACGTGTCTCATCATAATCAGTTGTAAAATGACCATCACAACTGAAAACACATTGTTAGTTGTCTGCATGTATTACACAGTATTTTGTCATGCCTCTTGCACTTCCTTGTGACATACCCTAAAGTGCCTAAAATATGACCATTATACAGTATACTCATCCATGTATACAACTCAGATTCCTCCTAAGACTTTGTTTGAAAAATGGCTTGAGCTTTCCCTGAATAAATAGCTCTTAAAACCGTAAAATGAGAGTCATCATTCTTATGAGGCTTAAAACAATGATGGTCGCCTATTGCACTGTGCTTGACTAGCAATGACATCACTCAGTTCCCTTGCATACCCGATATGATCCCATAAAGATAATTTTCCTAAAGAGGATGAGAAGCTTCGTGATCTAGAAGCTTCCAAAGTGGCGAGTTGGAGGTTGTTTCACATAAATGAGGTCGAATCCTCTCATCTTGGCCTATTTATCTTATCCCTATGAGCTACCTCCTTGAGATGAGGGCCTAATCCTATCTTTGGAGAAGTCCTAACTCCCTCTCCTAGCCTATAAATTCATCCTATCCCATTCCAAAATGGTTTGTTTATGTCTACTTGCACCCTTATGCTAAGCTTGTGCCTAGAGGCTATTCATTAGACTTGGAGAACGAGTGCTCAGAGAATTCTTGGCTTGGACTTGGATTACCACTCAAGGAGAGTCTGTCAAGGTGAAGGCCTTAGTTGTAATCTTCCCTTTATTTATTAATAATATACAGTTGTTGGTTCATCTTCCCAAAATATACATGTTCATGTATAATTTAGCTTGAGACTCGTTGATCAGTTAAGTAGGTTGCTATTGGATTTGCTATTGGTTTTGGCATGCTTTTTTGTCTCTTCATCACTTTTGTAGGTACATAAACACTGAGAGAAGTAGGAATAAGTCCATGACACAAGTGGTTTGAGGCTCTCAACAAACAAAATCATAATAGCATCAGAACGAGGTAGGCCATCTCTTTCGTTCTTCTTTCAATTATTACCTAGGAAGATGTCTAGTTCATTGTCACTTCAGTTGCTAGACCCACTCATTGGGCTAGAGGGATCGTCTCTATCCGTAGAGAGGATTAACCTTGTCAAAAAAATGGAGACTCTATTGGGGAGCCTATGATCTTTTCCTTCCATTTCTTCACCTTGTCATTTGACGAGTTTGATTAACCATTGATTCATAGACTTCATTGCTTTTCTGTAGTCATTCTCACTTTTTGGTAGAAGCTTGAAGGTTTTTTATTTGAGATGTTCTTGAATATTTTGTGTTTTTCCTTTTCTTTTTTGGCCCATCACATTTTTAGTCTGGACAGTTGCGATGATATCGTGGGTTTGTTGATTACAGTAGTGATGATCACTACTTTTCTCTTAATAGGTGCAATGATTATAGAAGTTAGAGAAATTTAGGGCTTGTCTTCTTGTTATCAGTTCTTTTTGCCTTCTCTCAGTGGTTTACTAGTGTGATCTTAGTTGACTCTTTTATTGTCTAGTTTCAATCACCTTTTAACTTGGTTTGAGTGTACTTGAAGTTTGATTAGCCTTTTAGGGTTTCTAGGTATTCTAGGTCAACCTTCATCCACTCGTTGGTCTTATCATCAGAGATCAATTACCTATGTTAAAGAGTATTTGTGTGTTCAGAAATCCTTTGCAAATCACTTTTGGTTCTTGTGTCTTAAGTTGTTTTCATTAGTATTGGATTGAGTAGACGCTATGGAGGTCACTTAATTTCTGTTTGAAAAACAATAGATCACAAATTGATTGTCTCATTTTAATCCAAATGAAGTGTTTTCTTAGAGTTTTGAGTTTCGAAAAAGTGAAAGTGAAGTGTTTATCTTTTCAATAGTTTTCGAAGAATTTTGGGTTGCATTCAAATCATTAGTGTGAAATAGATTTTCATGTTTGTTGGCTTGCTTGCATTCTCTTTTACTTTTGCACTAGATTACATTGGCCGCATTTAAGTGAAGAAGAGAAAAGTCATCATTATATCTTGAAGTAGTTTTTCTTTGAGGTTTTTTTTGGCATTGCATTTGCTTATCATATGAAAGATTAGATTTCATGTTTTTTATTTAGCATTTGAAAGTTGCCATTGCATTTTTTCATTGGTTTGATGCACGATTTGGGTGATTTTCTTCCATACATAGATAACTTTCATCGAATTGAAGGGTTTCTTTTCGTCATCTAGTTTCATTTTAAGAACATGTAACATCGTTAAGGCCTTGAAATTGAAACATAATTCTAAGATTAACTTTAAGTTCCATCAATCAATCTAAAGAGCATTTGAAACATTAGCGTTCATACTTAGTGGTCTAGACTAGATATCTGTTCCAGTGTCTTTAAACTTAGAAGTTGCCATTCACTTCTACATTAGACAGCATTAGCATAGACGTGTGCTCCTCGTACCATCACTTATATAAAGGGAGACCCCTATAGGTTGCAAACCTTTATCCATAGGAAGTCGAGTCTGCCACCCTATAAACATGATACACCAAACATAGCATTCGAGGAGATTCCCTGCATGTATGTCAAGTCCTTGGTAAATTTATTTGCTGAGGTGTATATTGCAGTTCACAGTTACTTGGTACTCCTTTTACCTAGATTCACCTGAGTGGTAATTTCGATACTTTTTGACTCTTTAAATTTGAAAAGATCATCGAGCAACTTGTCCTTTCAAGCTCGCTAAACCATCGAAAGTGACTAGAGTCACATTTTCATCCTTTTCTTGAATCTTAAAAGATGAAAAGGAAAACTTTTATTTCTAAAAATAACTACCCACAATAAACATGTCAAACCCAAGCAGTTTCTTCTTCGACCAATATTGAGTAATTCCCTATTAATTTCAAGATTGTTAAAAATCCCTTAATGAATTTCCTTTCCTTTTTTCTTATGAGAGGAAGTCATCATGGCTGAACCATTGATTTCATCTCATAGTTCCCCTATATTGTCTGATACTGAAGGGTACTCCCAAGGAATTCATTCAGAGCTTCCCTAGTCACTTAAAGATCAAGGTTTTGAACTTGGGATTATTCCAAGTACTCAAACCCTGTCTTCTCATTCTCCTCCATCGAATTCCTGGCCATCTCAAGAATCTGATCCTGATACCCCTGAAAATCCTACTAAGACCCCTAAGAGTCCGTAGAGGCTTGTTTTATATTCATCGAATCCGTTATTTTATTTTGTTGTGATATCTCCTCAGCGTCCTTACAGTCCTTAAGATCGACTTGGTATTCCTTTGGAGTTATCTCCTCAAAAATCCTGGGTTCCTCGTCACCAGTTGTTTCCATCTATGGAGTCAGAACCTCTTCTCTGGGTCATTCAAAAGTTTTCACTACTCATAATCCTCACATCGATCATGAAGAAGGGTATGAATTTCCTCCATAAGGCTTTCCTTATACAGGAAGACTATCATCTCTCACCTTTCCTAAAACTAGTGGACCCTTGTTGCTGCATGGTTATACCACCTTAGCTCAATTATTTTTGGGTACTCCTAGTGCTTTGTCGTTGTATCAAACCCCATTTGGACTTAAAATTCTATACCTACATCTGGTATGTTCATTCAAAATTCAACCTCTCGAACTTCTGTACAAACTATTGTTACATCAATTCCTATTCAACCTACGATTCCGTCACATCATGTCTCGTCATTTTGATTGAATCTCCTAGTACAACTGACTATTTAGGTTAGGTTTCATTTAGTTCTTCTACCCCTCCGTCAAGCGAACATAATGTGCCACCACCTAGAGACAAGATCTGAATAGTCCTCTTGTGTTAGGTGAAACCCATGTGAGTGGATTACAAACTCACATGGTTGGAGTTAATCAACCTTATTACAGTGGTATTCCTAACCCTGTTGGTCCATTCAGGTTAGGTAACATCCAATATCATTAGCCTTATATGGCTCAGTTTCCTCTCCAACAAGCTTATGTCCCATATGGTTCACAATCCTTGGTTAATCCATCCTACATCCCTCAAGCAGGAGCTTTTGTCCAGCCTGGTCAATCCGCTATTCTTGGGCGATATGGTCAGATTCAATTCGGACATTACCAATACCCACAGGGTATATCACAAGGAATTGTCCAGCAGCCCTTACAACAGCAAGGCCAACCTTTGCAGTAGTAAGGTCAACCTTTACAACACCAAGGGTAGTCTTTGCAGTAGCAAGGGCAACTATTACAGCAGTAGGGGAAACCTTTTCCATAGTCGCAGCAGCCTTTCCAGCAACAAACTCAGTCTGTTAAGTAGTCTCCTCAACCTTTGTCCTCACAAGGCTAACCTTTACAGCAGCAAGGTCAACCTTTACAACAGCAATTCAGTCCTTGCAGCAACAAGTTCAACCTTGGCAACAAAAACCCTTATATGCGTATCAACAAGGTCATCGTTTGCAAGCCCAAGGTCAACCCCTGTAGTAGAAGGGTCAGTCTCCTTATGTCCAAGGTCAACAGGTTCAACAACCTTATAACCCGTATGTCACGTACAATACTTATCAATGACCTATGATAGGCCAATTTCAAACCTACCCTGGACCGAATCCACCTTATCATTAAGGTAACCCTCAGTGGGGATAAAATTAGCTCCCGTATGGACAAAATCCTCCACTATGGTGGCAAAATCCTTACCAACAAGGATGAAATCGATAGTTTGGGTCTCCTTAAGGGCCCTTTATACCACTTAACACACAATTGACTTTCTTGGCTACATTGGAGCTACCCGATGTCTCGAGGCTCACGAATGATCCCATTCTTCATTCGCCTTACTGGCCTCCAGTTCCAACTAAATTCCAAGCGATTGTCCAAATTCGATAGAAAATATAAAGAGGACCCACAGGCCCATGTGATGAGATATCACCTATGGTGCTCCTCTAATTCATATGTTGAAGATTCGATTCGTCTTTGCCTCTTTAAAAGAACCATCACAAGCGCTACTACAAAATGGTATATCGACTTACCTCGAGGTACCTATGTTGACTTCAACTCTCTAGCTATGGTCTTCCTCACCCACTTCAAATTGTTGGTTCATTATGAAATTGGCACTCATTTTCTCACATCGCTTAAGCAAGACACCGCAACCCACATCTCCAATCATATCCATGAATGGATATGTCGGCGTCATCTCATTAAATTCAAAATTGCTGATGAGTTGTTGACTAAGTGGTTCAAAAAATTATTCGTTAACAATATTTCTAAGGATATAGCTATGGGTGAATGTGTTATTGAAGAGAAAGCTATCGCCCATGCCCAGTATCTAGACTTAGTCTACTCGCAATCTGACATGTTGTATGAGATGTTTCTTGATTCTCCAAGGCCATCTTCGTATCTAACAACATCAAAGTCTCTTGATGTACCACCTGTGGATGGTGTGATTGGTTTCGTGTCTCAGAATTCCAAGAAAGCTTCTTCAAAGCATAAATATGTCTTGAACACTAGTTCCAATAATCCCTCGAAGAATTCATCTAGTCCTGGTAAAACCTCTAAGTTACATGATGTTCAGTCTATCGCAGCAGATAAGACCTCTAAAGGTAAGAAAAAGGGAAAATGTAAAGCCAAAGTCAACGCACCAAAATAGGACCCTCCTAAATCATCTGCTGATGATGCTTCTGAAAGAAAGCTGAAATATCCTTGCCTCATCTATGAGGAAGATCATTACACCAAGGATTCTCCCAATGTTCTGAAGTTAACCGCTTGTTGAAAGGGACTTCGGTTGTCTTAAAAGAAAATTTTCCATCTCAGTAGACACAGTTGGTAGACCAACCACAATCCTCTGCTTCCTTAAGTTCACAGGTTTTCATGGTGCAAGGTTCATCACCTATCTCAATTGCTACTCACGCAAAAGACTATCAAACTACACATAACAAGAGGGTGCAGAAAGAAGTCATCAATATTCCTTCTAATTCTACTCTGTCCAGTTATGGTTTGCTCCATATTGAGCACCCTAATAGTGAGTTCGTAATCTAAACACCTCCCAAATGTGTTCTCCAGAAATCATCTTTTAGTATGAATGTTAGAGTTGCACAACATTACAATATTGTTGAGTATTTAGCTCAGGAACCTTCGGTGATTTTTGCCTTGGAGGTTATCCAATCATGTCCAATGTAGTGGAAGTCCTTGTTGTCTAATATAGGTGCTATTGATCCTTATGATTCAAGTCTGATTACCTTTGATCTTGAAAACCATGTGCCTCGTCTTCCTCATCATATTTCTTTTCTGATACAGGTTGTTATCAAAGGAAATACAATCCATCAGACTATTATTGATGAAGGTGCTTCCACCTGCATCATGTCTATTTTGTGTTGGAAGGCCATTGGCTCTCCTTCTCTTAACCAGTCTCCGAACACCTTCGAAGCCTTTGATGGCAGAGGCTCACATCCATAAGGTATTCTCACGAACTTGCTGATTACATTGGAAGGAAAGACTGTTGAATTAGAAGTAGAATTTGTAGATGCAAATCTCAACTACAACCTTATTCTTGAGCGAAGCTGGACCCACTCTATGTTTTGTGTGGTTTCTTCTTTGTTTTGGGTGCTTCGTTTTCCTCACGAAGGAAAATTCATCACCATTGACCAACTATCTTTCTTTTCTTCTCGTTCATGGAACGACAACGTCCCTTTCATGGGAAATTCTGAGATTCCTTATGAGAGTGTTGGGGTATGTCTCTTCAAAGACTCTACCTTAATGGGTACTTTTACTCTCCCACCTCCGAATCTTACTTCAATCACTATGATCTCGGTTTCTACGGATCCTTGGATTCTTCTTACCTCAGACCAAATTAATTCACGACTAGTCGGGCTACCTTGCAAAGAAGAACTAACAAGTCTACCCTTTACATAGTTGGGTCAATCAACTCCTCAACGATGTTAGGAACACTGAGGACAAAGACCAACAGAAGAATATCAGGGTAGAGATAGATGCTCTAGAGGCCCACATTTAGCATATAGAAGATGAGTTGGCTAAGGAAAAGAAGACACTCTGAGACCTTCGACCCCCAGGTCAAACACACCTAGAGACACTGTAGTAGTTAAGTGATGACATCGATACATAGTGGAATTCCTTGTTGATGACATGACCAACCCAACCAATGTCCCACACAACATCTAAGTTCCTAGGACAAGAATATGTGATCAAAGAAATATGGTAGACATCGCTCAATGAGTACACCCAATTCTTCCAATCGACCATTGATTTTGTGCTTGAATTGAGGCCTTCATTTAAAGATACCAACCAAGAGGAAGCATGAGTAGAAGCATCGACATCCACAGTAGCAGCTTAAGCATCAACAACAACACCAATAGCAGAAGCATCAGTAACATCGACAATTCTGAAGAAAGATTGACTCGGGGAAGAGTCATTGGATTGTGGTCGGGGCTTGTTGGGGTCTTCATTTTTTGGAGGAATTAAGGAGTTTTCGAGAGAAGGGAAAAGTCTAGTGACAAGTGGTTGGAATGGACATTCGAGAGCTATGGGAATAACAATCGGGAAAAAGGAAGGAAATCACGGAAGACTGGAAGTTGTGGAGGGACGACAAGAAGGAGAAGACACACCCATGTGGGAAAAGAGCAGGGATAATCGAGAAAGGGAGAAGGAAGAGAACCTGAGAAGGAACTAGTAGTTCAATTTGGCATGAAGAGAGAAGGAAGAAAAAGTCAAAAGGAAGAAAGGAGGACCAAAAATGGTTTTTGTTGTTGATGTTATCACTTTTGTTGTGGAGCTATGAGAATTTCTCTGTATCTGCCATTCCATAAGCTTGTGTATTTTTCTGTTACAGTATTGTGTGTTGAGAAAGAGGCCTTGAGCCTGATGTAATGTATTCACCACTTAGATTAATGACAAAGAATGTTATTGGGATCATCGTGTGTTAGTTGTATGTTATTTCGGTTCTTTAATCTTTTTATGTATGCACATATTTAAGTAGTCTTTATGTTACATCATGTATGACCTGTTGTGATATGACTTCATTGTAGAATGATTTAGTGTTCTCTGCTCTTGATTCTCTAATATGATTCTCCCTGATACTATATTTCAACCCCCATCTAACTAAGGTCATGAAACGCCTAGGGTGAGACTCCTTACCCATTATGGGTAAGGTGAAAATTTCAACATTGTGCTTGACTACAGCAGAGCCTTATTGGACCTTGCGCCCAAAATAGGGGTCTCAACTTTGTTGCTATTTTTGCACCAACACCCCTATAGTCAGAGAGGGAAGTTCATAATCACCAAAGAAGAATGAAGGTGGGTTGCTTGAAGAGGTGGGGTTTTTTTATAGGAATTTACCTTGATTATCCCTACTCTTATGAGGAATGAAAGAACTAGCTCTGTTTTTTTTTCTCTTCTTTTTTTTAAACTTTCAGATCAATAAGATTGATGAAAACATAAAGAAAAAAAAAACAAGTAACTCCTAACTAGAAACAAACCTACTTGGACACCTCCACAACAACATCGCCAAAAAGTGATGAGCCCTGGTATTGAATCAAGGATGTTGTAACTTCCAAGGCTCTCAACTTAAATTATCAACCTAGGGTTTGTACAAACTTAGAGGTGACAATGTTATATGCACAATAGGTTAAGTTATACTCATGTCACTCTTAGTCATAAGATTAGATCAAGGTATACAGAGACCAATTCTTTAGCTAAATACAAAGATAATTTCTATGGAAGCATATCATGATTGCAAGGGAATGAACGCGATTCTAACTATAGAAATGAAAATACCATTCATTAAATGTAAAGGCTAATTGGAATTGCATGAAAGGAATAAATTATTCCAGTTGTAGAAATAAATTGTGTTACTCTATTTTCACACTAATCAAATCAATATTATTCTTGAATCAATCATCTATCTAATTGAAACTTTCTTGAAAAGTAGGAATTCAATCTTCAACACAACTACGGAATTAAAAAAAACTAAGTCTAATCTACTTGTTGTTCTGTGTTTGTAGTGGAGAAAAGATAGGTTTGGAGCGGGCTTGGAGTCTCTGTAATCATGAAATCGGGCCATTTTTCAACTTCAAAATCCAATATTCAAGATCCTAGGGAAAATCTGGTTGGATTTAAGCAATACTATAGGATTTTTATAGGAGGTGCTATAGGAGGCCCTATTTTGCTATAGGAGTGCCCTGTTTTGCTAGAGGATTGCCTTGTTTTGCTATAGGAGTGGGTCCAAGAGATTTCTGAGGGAACGAATGGTGTCTTGAAGTTGAGTGATGGTGAATGAAGGATTGGGCAGCCCTTTTTGCAAGCTTAGTACCTCTCGAAGGCCTATCTTGCACAAACTTTCATGCCCATAGTGTCCTTCATTAGCCCTGAAAGGGTGATCTTGGTGGCAGAGTTTGAGAATAGTATGAGGTGTCCAGGAGGAATATGGGATTGTCCACATGAATGTGGATGATTGTGCCAACCCCTGAAAGTCAACAACAACCCTTGCAAACTAATCAAGTACATGTGTTAAATGATCAATATTGCAGCAAAATAAATAAAAGTGAAAATGATGAGTTTAATTTTATTTTTTCAAGATCTACTCTATCCTATGACATAGACCTACTCTAATTTCCAAATCAATTCTACTAACTTCTAAGTTGCAAAAACCAAGCATGCAAAAGAGTTACAGTCCAAAAATAACAATTTCTGAGAAATCATAAACATATGCTTTTGGCTTGTTGTTGTGGATCCTCCAACTACACTTCCCACAAGAGAGATGGTGGTCAAACCTACAACTACAATTTTTGTAATATAATTCCTACTTAAACAAGAAATGAAATACAATGAATTGAACAAGAAAAAAGAAAGAATACAGGAGAGGGACTAAGGCCTCCGGGTTGGGACCAAACCCAAGGGTTTCAACCCTCCAAAGTTACCTTAGATGTAGGCCAACAGTAAGGTTTTCATTGACAAAAAATAAGTCACATACATCATATGAAATATGAAAATAATAGTATCAAGCACTAGGCTCTTAGTAGGTACTCCTATCTCCAACAAAATTTTGTATCCTACTGAGCCTAGAAAAAGCTGCTAAGGGGAAGTTCCCTTGGCAGGAGGATTGCTTCCCTCCAAAATATAGAAATTTGTGGATCTTATTCCATCGGATTTTCATATGTACTTGAGTTCCTCGGCTTCCAGTGGATTCAATTTATTGGTGAGGATTCTTTCGTCTCAATCTGAGTTGGAGAGTTAACGTAGTGGACAAGCCTCCTATATTTTCTCTATATGCTTCCAACAAGCCACTGCATAGTAAATATATCCGAAAATGCTTCCTTTGCTTCAGTATTAATCACACTAGGCCATGAAATTTGAAAAGAATCGTTTAGTCTTCCTACTAAGCGTATTATGGCTAAAAATGCAAATTAATGTTAGAAAACAAGAGTTTGAAGGGATGGAGGATAGAACATTGGGCCTCAAAATATACCTATTGATGGGACCCATCATCATTCGATACAATATTTTAGCTGTAGGATAGCTAGCACTTAACTTATATTTTTGAGTATTTTTATGGATGGAAAACTAGACAACCACCTCCATTATCATTGGTCTAGTTTCTCTTGTGGTAGACCATGATGATGAGCATGCAAAGAATTGAAATTTGTATGCTATTGTTTGTGACTCAATAGAAGATGTTAATTAATAATAATAAAAATTTAAAAAAAAATTATAATTTATTTAATTTTTTTGGGATTGATTTCAATGATGGTGACTGATGTAGTGGAATGGATCTATTGCAGTGAGCCTCAAGCATACACAGTGGTAATACTGGTTTCTCTTGGTTGGGAATTGTTTCCTTTCATTCCTTGGTTTTGCATTACACTTGGGATAAAATGAAAAGATATTTTCAACTTCAACACATGATGCTACATTATTTGAGCTATTGATGATAATGCCCTCGCAATCAAGATTGGGCGTTGGGACTCATATGCCTTAGGATTTGGACTAGTAATTATAGACTAGTAAGTTAGGTGAAGGAATTGAAAATAGAGGAGAGGAAGGCTTGGGAGATGGGTTATCAAATATGAAATTTTCATGATTTTCATTGGTTAATGTTTTCCACTTTGTGTAGTGATCGTGATTTACATTGGCTAATCCTTTATATACTGCATCAATTTCGCATCTTGTCTCCTTGATCTCTGCGTAAATCTTGGCTCACGTTGAATCCAATTCACAACATCCGGTGGATAAAAAACTATGGATTGATATTCTCTACTATTTTTCTTATCCATGGAATACTCCCACGGTTTTATGTCAGCTTAATTATCATCAAAATTTACCATCGAATTTCCATTGGTAATATATTCTCAACATGATTAGGTTAAGGGGATCAAGCTCTATTTAATCAAATTTTCAATGACACTTAAGGGTGTCAATTTTTTTTGGAAGTGTTTCACATAGATTTTCTGCATTATGTATTTGATGGTGTGGTTCATATGGAGAAATTGATCAATCTAATAGTGTTTCTCCTTTGTTCTCGTGCAAATGTGTGGTCAAATATATGTTTATAATGATGTTTTCTCCTCTATGCTCCTATAATTGGGTGAAACATAGGTTTTCCTTCTCCCAACTCCCATGGCCATCATCTTAATTTTCTCCGATGAACAAACTGAGTTACACTACAAGCACATGTGTGCTTTGAACTATGAAAAGTGCCATTCGATGGTTTCTCTGCTCTCGACATTAGATATGATAAAATAATTTCAAGTTGTGGAGGTTTCCTCTCCATATACACACTCACCTTGGAGAGATTATAATTATAATTATTATTATTATTAAAGGCTGGTTAATCTTAAATTTTGTTTTAATTAAAACAAAAAAAATAAAAATTAAATCTTCATTTTCATTATTGAATTATGTTTGATATTTTGTTTTAAAAAACTAGTTATTAGGATACATTTCCATGTTAGTATACATAACCATGACAAGGAAAGTTGCTCTCTAGTATCGCTTTTCTTGTCTGCTCCATATTCATTCTATTTTACTTTAAAATTGATGGGATGGATTATTGTGAGACCCATATGCACCCAAAAGCATGTCCATCTTTACCAAGTGCTCAAAGTTTTGATCCCTCCTTGCTTAGTTAACTTGATTACATGGGAGGTGACTGAGTCAATTCAAAAAACACCCACACATGGCACCTGAGCTAGCACAAACATGCTCGAATTGGTCCCAATTAACCAAGGGAAAAATGAATGCATCCACCTAAATGCATTTGAGGTGGAATGATCACTCCCACATGAATGTGCCTAAAACATTATGGGAATTTTTAGATCTAAAATGGGTCTCTTAAGGAAAACAATAAAATTAGAGTTATGAATTTAAAAATAAAATAAAATAAACTACTTATTTTTATTGTATTTTCAACTTATCTCCTTATAGGCTTACTCAAATGTCAAATGTAGACACCAGTTGGATCAAGCATTAAATTCCACATCCAAAGAGTACCCACTTTGCATACTTCTGAGAAGATCCACATAGAAAAAAAAACTGAGAATTCATGAAAAAAGCATGTTCAACAAACTTGTATTTTTAGTTTTTTCTATATGGGTCTTCTCATAAGTATGTTGGGTACTTATTGTATGGGGAATTCAATTTTTCATCCAATGCATATCTACACTTGATATTTGAGTAAACCTATAAGGATATAAGCCAAAAAAACAATAAAAAAATAGTTTTGTTCTTTTCCCTTCAAAAATATTTCCCTGGGGATGACATCATCATCTTAAATCTTATTTCTTTTTCTAAAGTTAATTTTTTTAGTACATTTTTTTAATTTTGAGGCCCATTTTTTATCTGAAAGGATGAGACTTCAGGAGTGTCCATGCCCCAAATAGAACAAGTCGACCTGATCTAAAGTTGGGGTTTCCCACACAAGTTGAGATGGAACGAGAGTTGGCCAAGACCACAACAATGCCCACAACTATGACACAAATATTTTACCCAATCACCCCAAAGATTGATTGTGTGCACGATGGTACTCTATATATATTTGATGGAACGAGTGAGGAGAGAAAGAACCATTCAATGGAGTTCACATGGGATGTAAAGCATACAAGTTAGGAACTGGCTTGAATGAAAGGGGCACTCACATGATGGATTTCTCTACCCTTATGGTAGAATGGGTTCGTGTGTGTCACGAATATGGACATCCAAGTTGTGGGGCAACCAAATAGAGTGGATAGTTGGTCATTTCCAGGTTGTGCAAGATGAGTCTTAGACCGAGGAGAGTGTCTTTCTTTGTACTATTTGGGGACTTCATTAGAGAATCAATGGTTTTATGCTATTGTACTCCGGGAGTAGGCCATTTCTCAAAATCATATGTAAACCATATTTATGATATAAATATTTTTACATACATGTTTTCTCTTGCTTCATGTTATTCTGATATTTACAATTGAGACACTTATGCAATATTGGATTATTATTATACATGGATGTTAATGAATGATGTGGATTGGGAATTATACTTGTGTTGAATATTGAATGTTATTTCCACTAACATAGTAATTCTCACACATAAATAAAAATTATAAGTTTTATAGGTATAGTCTATAAGTGAAGCAGTCATAACTTGGTCATAACCTTTGTGATGAACCTTCTTGATGCAACATGTCCAGAGGACTCAACACACTTTAACTTGAGTGAATATTTTGGGTGTCTGATACGTGGTATCAAAGTTGATATTAAGGTAGATTTTTCAAGCATGAGAAGCAACATGATGGAGGTATGTGAGCCCAGAGGTATGTCTGCAGTTTTTGACTTTCCTATGAGAATTGGTGTTCTCGAGAAATAGGATGTCTAGTTACACATGTTATGCTTTTTGGATTCGCAAATCCATTGAAGGATTTCCGAAGCACTTGTAGACTTGTGGGCTACAGATAAATTCATGAGGGCAATTTTAGTGAAGGAAATAGGGGTGAAAGCATCTTCTAGTGCAACATAAGTGAAATCAATAGATTCTAGGGCTAGCGTAGTCAAAGGATTGAGTAAAAAGGTACCAGTTCAAAAAGAAAATTAGAGTGGGGTTATTTATTTTATAGTAATGGTGATGGATGTCTTTGATGTGATATTAGGACATTATTTCCTTGTAGTGTATCTAGTTGTGAGGAAATATTGGATGGACGAGATGCTTGTAGTTGGATATAAGTAGGTGTGGTCTTTGTATACTTTCTCGAGATGGAAGGATGTGAAGGTGAAAATGGTTTCAACACTAACTATTAAGAGGGAAGCATAGAGGTATAATGCAAATATGTACGCAACATTCATTAGGGTGATTGGGGATAGTGAGGGGATGTGGACTCCTATCCCACCTAAGATTTATGATTTGTTAGATGCACATGTAGATCAGATGCCAGATGAGTTTATAAATGTACTTCCACCCAAGCGAGAAATTGATGACCATATCGATCTTGAGCTAGCAAAACAACCACGAGAACAA
The DNA here is from genome assembly GCA_000404065.3 of Pinus taeda. Classification (NCBI taxonomy): domain Eukaryota; kingdom Viridiplantae; phylum Streptophyta; class Pinopsida; order Pinales; family Pinaceae; genus Pinus; species Pinus taeda. Next base: position 237,264 of record APFE031218097.1, read on the forward strand.
GTTCCTTATTGATTCTCTAGAGTAGATTTGGAGGAGTTGAAGTGACATTTACATGAGCTAGTTGAGGTAGGATTCATACGACCTTCGAGGTCTCCTTATGGGTCTCCAATTCTCTTTTAGAAGAAGAAGGATATTGAGGAGTTAAGGATGTGTCTCTATTAGAAAGCTTCGAACAAGAAAACATTTGAGAACAAATATCCACTACCACTTGCAATAGATTGTTGTGTTAAGTTGGCTAAGGCCAAGGTCTTCTCAAAGCTTGAACTAAGATACGATTATTATTACGTACACGTTGTAGAGGGAGATGAACATAAGACAACTATGGTGAGTTTTGTGTTCATGGTGATGCCATTTGGGCTGTGCAATTCCCTTGCTACATTTTTGTACCTTGATGAAGGATGTACTTTGGCTAATTCTGGATTTGTTTGTAGTGGTGTACTTTGATGACAATATGGTATACAATGATAACATTGAGGATCATATGAGGATCTTGGAATTAGTATTTGAGGCTTTGAGGAAGAATTAGTTGTTATTGAAGAAGTTGAAGTATATGTTCACTTAAATCAAGATAACATTTCTAGGAAATTGGATTTGATAGGGATGTATTCAATGGACCTAGAAAAGGTTTATGCTATTAAGGATTGGGAGGATCCCAAGAAAGTCCATGATGTGAGGGTTTTCTCAGGGATGGCTAACTACTGTAGGATATTTATGGAGGAATAATCCAAGATTACCACACCACTGATCAACATTTTAAAGAAGGACAAGATGTGGAGATGGACCGAGAAGTGTCATAATTTTTTTGATGAGTTAAAGAGTAGGACGATGACAATTTTGGTATTGAAGTTGTTTTATTCTGAGCAATCTTTTGAGGTACATACAAATGCTTTATATTTCACCATTGGAGGTGTCTTGTTACATGATGGACACTTGGTGGCCTACGAGAGTAAGAATCTATATAGCAAGGGGAGGAGATATCATATTCAAGAGAAGGAGATGACAATAGTCATCCATTGTCTTTAGGTGTGGAGGTTATTTGATTGGGATACCTTTTGTGGTCAAGATAGATAACATTGTGATAAGCTACTTTGCATCTGATCCCATGCTTTTAGTGAAGCAGGCATGGAATATCAATGTGATATCAAATCCCTTGAGTAAAAATGCATAATTGGTTGTGATTGACGAAGAAGAAAACCAACCTATGCCAAGAAAGAGTCATATTTAGATGACATCATATTTGTAAAGGAAGGTTTTTGTAGGTATGGAGACAAGCACTACAATGAATAACATTATGAAGTAGGTGAAGGAAAGGAAGATAGGAGATTCTACATTTGTAATGGTCTCATTTTGTTTGGTGATCATATTTATGTTCCTAGGTCGAGTAGACTCCAAAATGAGCTCTTGAAGGAGTGCCATGACTTGTCTTGGGTTGGAAACCCAGGACAACGTAGAACACTAGCATTATTGGATAGATGTTACTTATGGGAGTGCACGAGACATGATGTGGAGGACTATGTACACACTTGTATCATTTGTTAGCATGAAAAACAAGATATCAGATTGTAGGGAGAACTATTATAGTCTTTGCTTATTCCAAACAGACCTTTGGCAAGTGTTTCAATGGAATTCATATCTAAATTGAAGCCATGTCACTTTAGAAATGAAATATCCTAAGAGAATAGAGCCATTCTGTGTAGAAACATTGATCGTTGATCATCTAGATCTAGATCTTTAGGAGATAGTATCCTACATGATTACAATGTTCGACAACAATATGAAGCTAGAGAATCTTTGGCATTTGAAGAATTCACCAGAGAAGGATGGATGGGATATGAGGGAGTTACTCTATAGATGGGAGAGGGAACAACACAATTTCAAGGATAATATACACCAAGAGGTCTTGGGATTTCCAAGGATGGAAATGACTCGTGGTAGGGGAGAATGTAGGGCCCTTAGGCACCCACAAGCACGCCCATCTCAGCCGAGTGCCAAAAGCATTCATCTCTCCTCCCTGATTTGACTTGATGGCATGGGAGGTGCTATAGTTGGCTTGAAACGCACTCGCATGATGACACTTGAGCTAGAATGAATGTGCTCAAAATGGTCCTTGGGCGCCTAAGACAAAGCAGATGCACTCGAGGTGGAATGATCACTCCCAAAGTGGAACAAGCACACTCAAACTCTGGAATGAGTTGTCTAAGACTGCACAAGCATCCATGCCCAAGATATAATGAATCAACCCAACCAAAAGTTGGGGTTTCCTACACAATTTTAGGCAAAATGAGAGTTGGTTGAGATTGCATGATTGCCCATACAAAAGTAAAGCATACAAGATGGGAACATATTCGAATGATGGGAGTAGTTGCATGAGGGTTCGCTCTAAACTTGTGCGAGAGTGGAGTTGTTTGAGCTAAGACGATTGTGCGAGTTGTGGGACAACTGAACGGAGTGGATAGTTGGATGTTCCAAGTCATGCAAGAGGAGTCTTGGAGTGAGGGGAGTGCCTTTCTTTTTATTCTTTAGGGACTTGGTTGGGAAACAAGGGTTGTTTGTTGTTGTAATTTGGGAGAAGTTCGTGATTCAAACTCATTTGTAAAGAGACTTTATAATATAAAAGAGTTGTATATACATGATGTCTCTTGCTTCATGATTTTATGATATTTACAATTGCTAGACCTATGAAGTAGACTAGGTGCTATACTTTCGTTGAAGTTGGAATGTTAGATTGGGTATTATACTTGTCTGGAAGATTGAATGTTAGATTGGGTATTATACTTGTGTGGAATATTGAATGTTATTTTTGCCAACATAATAAATCTTATACATAAACAAGTGCTACATAGTAGCTAGTCCCTATAGCTTAGTTTAAATATAGCTAAATTAGATGGAAAGATTTGGACAGATTGATAATAAATAATTAGATGTTGAAATTTGGTTTGTAAGAAAAAAAATCAAGTGGTGAAGGCGTAGGGTCATCGATGTACGTCTAATAAACAAATATGAAAGTTGTGGAATGTCAGATGACTATTGAAAAAGAAAAAGTTGTGAAGGACTAATAAAACATAGGGGAGCCCATGTCAATATATATGTTTTCATTGAGAGTTGTCCTTGTTGATATTACAACCACTTTGTCTCCTTTGTTGTAAGGTTATCTTTGTTATCAATTCAATTTGATAAAATTTTAGTGGTATAGCTAAAATTATAGGATAAAATTTTAGTGGCATAGCTAAAATTAAGGGTTATTTAATTGTCTCCTCACTACTCCACTAATGTAAAGATATCTATGAATTGGAATTTTAAAGTGAATTATGAAAAAAAAATCAATCTCATAAATCATAAGCATTTGAATGAAAAATTAAAAAATATATCATAATTTAAAACCATAATAATAATAATTAACATAACTTATTTTTCATATTAATAATATATGAATTAATTTTATTTATAAAATAAGAATAAAATATTAATATTATATTAAATTATTTTCATATGCCATATTATTTATACCATCATAAATAAATTTAATTATTTTAAAATAAGAATTTAAATTCTTATTATTAAATCATATTGATATTGATTTAAATATTAAGATGGCATAACTAATTTAAAATTTAAATTCAAGGAATATATAAATTTAAATTAATATGAAAAATATTCATACCAATGAATTTTAAATTAATTTAACTAAGTTTAAATTAATATGAAAAATATGAAATATTAATTCATATTGATTTATATATGATATAAATATTTATAAATATTATTAAATTAAATGATAAATTAATATGAATTATGCTTTATATTATTATTTTTAATATAATATGAAAATAAAAAAAAATTAGTGTAATTGTGTGATCACTATTGCTATATATCAAGCTTTAAGGGATAGCTCAGTTGGTCAAGTTGTTGTTGCTAAGTACCTTGCGTATGAGGAGGTGACTGGGCAAAATCTCCTTGAACCTGTTAGGGTTAGACCTTGCTAGTTTAGCTGGAGACAATTTCCTTTACGACTACAAATATGCTATATATCAAGCTTTAAGGGATAGCTCAATTGGTCAAGTTCTCGTTGCTAAATACTTTACCTATAAAAAGGTGACTGAGCCAAATCTCCCTGAACCCTTTAAGATTAGACCTTGCAAATTTGACTAGAGAATTTAGTTTACTACCACAAATACATAATACTAATCAAATTGAATATTTAAAACAAAAATTCAAAAACTTATTTTTATGGAGATAATGCTCTTAAAAAACAATTTTATTGAAATGCAATAGAGTACGCCCGTGCTGGGCTGCAACTCATTTGGGTATTTGCATAGCCTCATGACCACAGCAAAACCCAAAAAAATATTCCTTCAGCCATAGGTTTTTGAGGATTGTCATGTAACAAAACCTTTATTGAAATGCAATAGAGTACGCCCGTGCTTGGCTGCAACTCATTTGGGTATTTGCATAGCCTCGTGACCACAACAAAACCCAAAAATATATTTCTTCAGCCATAGGTTTTTGAGGATTGTCATTTAACTAAAGGGAGAGCCATTTTTAAACAAGGGAGCCACTGCCGTAGCGGTAGTCCCTGCCGGGGTTGAGAAAGCCCTGAAGCTCGTCTTCGTCCTCACAAAAACACTCTTAAAAGTTAATTTCAAAATAGAAATATGAAAAAGAAACACTATTTTGAAAATACTTGTATTGTAGTAATGTTTTTAATTAAAGAAATTTGATTAATCTATGTCATTATTGGAAAATACACAAAAAGAAAAGGCGCTCAAGTATTAAAGCAGAAAAATCCATGCAACTCACCATATGTGTTTGATATGCAGGTAGACATTCTAGTAGAGAAACACGTATACATTAATATTTAAATTAATCTTTTTAGTCAAAAAAAATTGATTAATCAATGCTATTATTGGAAAATACAGTGAAAATTGAGTTGAAGTATTAAAGCGGAAAGATCAATACGAACAACCCTATGGGTCTCCTTCACAGGGATCTCTCTGCAATTAATTGTGTTGGAAGCCGGGGTTGATGTCTTCAAAGCCTTACAGTCATGCTGCACTCCATTATCTGAATAATTCAATGAAGAGAATTAGAGGCTCTGCATACCATCTTTTTGAAATGAACAACCGGAATACCCGAAGGGGCCGCTCGACAGAATATCTTGCGAGAAATCACTGCCGTAAAAATGGCAATTAGCCTTTAGAATCCGGAACACATTAACAAAGAGTGATACAGAGTAAAAGAACGAAAATAGTACATAGGATTTCAGAGAAGACTCATAACATTGGTAAAATGTGAAAATACTTGTATTGTAGCTACATAGTTCTCTGAAATTAATGTTTTCAATCAAAGAAATTTGATTAATTTATGTTATTATTGGAAAATACAGCAAAAAAAAGTGGTGCTCAAACGCCGAAAAATCCATGCAACTCACCATATGTGTTCGACATGCAAGTAGACATTAAAATTAATGTTTTTAGTCAAAGAAATTTGATTAATCTATGCTATTATTGGAAAATACAGGGAAAAAAATTGTGCTGAAGTATTAAAGCAGAAAAGAAAGATCCGTACGAACAACCCTATGGATTTCCTTCACGGGGATCTCTCTACAATTAACTGCGTTGGAGGCCGCAGGTGATGTCTTCAAAGCCTTACAGTCTTGTTGCACTCTATTATCCGAATAATTCAATGAAGAGCCATAGAGGCTCAGGATACCATCTTTTCGAAACGAGCTGGCAATCGGCCTTCAGAATCCAAAACTTCTTGCTAGTAGAATAAAGGTATTGTTCTAAATTTCATGATGAACTGAAGCCTTAATTCTGTTGTTCGTTGTTATATAACTCTGAGGGTGTCTACATATTATAGTTGACAATACACTCTGAGGGTGTCCACATACTATAGTTGAAAATACATCTCTTGATCCATATAACTCTAAGGGTGTCCACATACTATAATATACATGATGTAGTCAATGATAAATCATTTAGCTCCATGGGTTTGAAATATTACCTTCAATGATGTTCGTTCTTCGAATAAATTAGTTATTTTGAGTAGTGTTGTTCCCCATAGCTTTTCACATTTATCAGCCAATTATAGTAGCACCATATTCTTTCTTTTGTAAATCTAAAATATTTCTCTAATAAATATCTTATTGTTTTCCATTTCTAATGGTAATGTGGTACAAATAAAAATATCATATTTTTTTCGAAATTTCTAAAACTCAATCAAATTATTTTCATCATTTTGATAATAAAAAATAACAATTTAAAATATATATATTTAAAATAAAAAAATAACAATAATAACCACATTGTGATAAAGGATAAGAATTAATTAATATTTACTATATTTCTTTTTTTCCCTGTTTAATTTACCATAAATATTTTATATTTATTTATCTAAAATTTTAATTATCGATATATTATTTTTTATATAATTCAAATAATTTTAAACTGTGTAAAATTTGATTTCCACTTATGTTAGTATCACCACACGACGAATAGAAGTGTTGGTACTAATCATCAGTCACCTTTTGGTTGGTGAGTGGTGAAAGTAGATTGTTATCATCCTGTTTATCTGGTCTCCATTCCAGAGTTGTATCCAAATTTATAATGTTCAATATGCTTCTGTTGACTATGTTTAATATGCTTCTGTTGACTATGTTTAATATGCTTTCTGCAATCTTTAACAAACAAAAAAAATTACCATTTTGAAAAAAGTTTCAGAAGTTGTCCTCTCTGTCGTGTATAAAACACTATGAGGTCACGGTGATCATAAACAAGTTTCAGAAGTTGTCCTCTCTGTCGTGTAAAACACTATGAGGTCACGGTGATCATAAACAACATTGTTTGTAATGTCAATTTATAAATAGAAGACGCATTTTAAAATGAGTTGTCTAACGAGAACAATGAATATTTTGGACGGTCAAAAGTGGCTCTAAAAATGGCTCTAATTTGGATAGAAATATTTCAAAAAAATTTATAAAAGCAAGATGTGAATTGTATTTTTTTTTATGGTAGAAATAATTCAGCACTATCAAAAATGTCAAAAATAGCTAAAATTTTGAAATTTAACAACTCTAATTTAGATTTTCAAAAATATATAACTTTTAAGACAACTTTTCAAACTCTTTACACTAGGCGTTTTAAAATTTCCAGAAATTATGATATATAAATCTAACCTGAATAGCATTAGAAATTTGGATAATACTAACCCGTAATTTATTCATCTCATTTTAATATACATTTTAAAAGGTTTCGAATTGGAATTTCATAAGATGATTATAATATTTTAAAAGATGGCATGAGCCAAAAACATTAAAACCATTTTATACTTGTCTTTCGCTTTAGATTGAAGAGGAACATTAGAATTCCTACACATATATTTATGTAACAAAGCATAGCAAAATTTTAATTACTTTGAGGAAATTTCTGTTATCTGGTCCAAGCTTTCTAGACTTAGCTTACAATAATCAATGGTAAATTTTTTTACGAGTTTAAATATAATTTTTCCTTCAGTAATTCAGTTTAATACTATATTTATGTAACAAAGCATAGCAGAATTCTAATTACTTTAAGAAAATTTCTCTTATCTCATCCAAGTTTTTGAGACTTAGCATGTTTTTAAGACTTAGCATGCAAATAAACTTTGTTACTAGATATTTTACATCCCAACCTTAAGACTACTACTTCCTATAGTCTTCCCCTATACAAAAGAACCCTTTCTTTTTTTTTAATATAAGATCTTAATTGTCTCACAGCTATCTGGTTGTACAGGAACCTTTTCTTCTTTTTCTAATATGAGAATTTTAAATCTGAAACACCATTAAATTTTACAATTTCATGAATTTTTGATCATTGGTTTCGTAATTTAGTGTTAATTTTGATTATTTTACTTGGATCATTTTAACAAATGTTTAAAAAAATTAACTAAAAGATAAATCACCACCTACGATGAACCATTTAGGGTGAAATTCCATCCCTCCTTCCCACCCAAAGTTAAAAAAGAATAAAGATAATTAAATCCAACCCAGAGGCAACAACAGAAGCCACCCCAGCAAACGTAACGTCTGCCATATATAACATGCAATATTCCACTAATTGTTTGCTCATTTATGTAGCTTGTAGTAATGCATTGGAAGAAAACAAATGAATCGTTTTCCAAAACATGGCCTGCAATCAGAGCAGGTGTTGACAGAGACAGTGCCAGTGGGCAGATGGTATAGAATCAGTGGAAACTGGCAATCCAATAAATAAATCTAGCTGCCTTGTTACTAGCCCTACTTTGTGCATCTATTTTTGAGAGTGTGGAAGAGAATGTTCTTACATCTTACAGTATTACGTTCTGAATGTTTTAAAGGGAAGCCAGAGACTTCTGGACGTTTTTAACTGGCACAGTCTTTATGGTTAAAGGTTTGGATTTTTCAGGATTGAAATTTGGTGATATAATTTTATTTTAATTTTTTAATATTATAAATTGTATTTTAAATATATAAATAAATTTAATATTGGTATAAATATAGTAAATTTCATAATTTAAATATATATTTTTAACAAATTCAGGGTATTGTAGATAGATTAATATTATTGCAAATAAATTAAAATTAGAAATCATTCTACATAACATTCAAACTACAAACTATGTGCTTTTCATTTCAACAATAAATTGCTGAGCAAAAGGAAAACATTTAACAAAAAGTTTAGATAATCACCTCAAATCACAAGTATATCTTGAAACCTATGTAGTAACGGATAGTCATTTGAATCCTACTCTGTTGTAATTTACCTTAACTGACGCTTACTTGCAGTAACCAAACATGTGAATTTTGCCCACTAAAATAATCTTTTGCACGGGAAATACGTTTGGTTTTGTGACAGATACATTAAATCGTTGAGGCTGCTATGACTCTTCCAGATCTGCCACATGAATGCTAATCTTCTTTCGACTGGAGAGCTTAACGTATTCTAGCCGTTCTAACTGAACCCTCTGGACATGCACTGGAGAACATATAATTCAGCTTTTTTCCCCTGTAAACGTCCTGTAGGCTTGGCACGGATATGAACTATTATGTGTGTATAAATTGCAGACAGTTTTCATATTCAACAACAAACATGAGTGTATAGTAAGCTCGAAAGGAGCCTCAGAGTGAGGAGATCAAAAGATTTGGCAAATAACTTCATAATGGATAGTTTGCAGGAAGCCAAATGGAGGAAAGCTCAGGCCATGCACATTACTGGGCGGGAAAATTAAAATTAAAATTTTGAAATTCAAAATATAAAATTCATTTACATGACATCAATAAAGGTTGTACGAATAAGATACAGACTGCGGGAGGGACAGCGAAAAGACGCACGGCAGCGGGCGTTCTCAATTGCATACTTTTCACAAATTTTCTGTCTCCCGCAAGGAGATGGATCTCTCTATGGCTGTCCAGGGCCATGTAGGGGAATGGTGAACCAGCTTCTTTAGGGGTATTAAATGTTTTAGGATAGGCTGGTTAGTTCTGGTTGTAACTTTGGTCTCTGGAGGGTCAGCGTGAAGTACACTTTTGCATCTCGTTGTAACTTTGGTCTCTGGAGGGTCAGCGTGAAGTACACTTTTGCATCTGCTGATCATTATGCATGGGCATAACTCTACGGTAATCAACCGGAGTTAAATTTGCACTTTTGCATCTGCTGATCATTGTGCATGGGCATAACTCTAGGGTAATCAACTGGAGTTAAATTTGATGGTGCCTTTATCCGTGGAGGAAATTTTTTATGACAGTTTTATTTTAAAATTGCTCATCACTTGACTTTTAATATTTATTTGTACAAATTTTATTAATTTTTACAAATTGTGAATTTTTTTTAGAATACCAACACATATAAGTAAGGTGCCAACACATATAATTAAAATGTGTTTTAAATAATTGAATATCAAAATTTAATAACAATAAAAAATTGGCAAGATTTCAACTTAAAATTCCAAAAAGTGAAACAATGGCAACTGCGGAATATCTGCAAATTCAAATATAATTAGCAGTTAAAAAAACTTAGTTAATGGCCGCCATTATTTTTAATGTCATCATCATCACATCCCCAACATAATTTGAAAAAAAGATAATTAACACTAAAGGAACGTACTTAATGACAGCCATTATCGTTAGAGCCATCATCATGACATGCTCACATAACTTGAGAAAAGAAAAGAAAAACGAACACGAACCATCACAATACACAAACAAGCTCAAGCCCCGAGTTACAGTTCAATTACTTGAAACGGGAATGCCTAAAAAACCCAGAAAAAAGGGTGAGAAACAAAAAAGATGAATATTGTAGCAGGCCAAGAGCAACAATTCTACTTACCACCTCCTAGGCTCAAATTTCAGACACTGTCAATATTTAAATTTAAAGTTTTATATTAAAATTATTGAAATTTGGCCTATTATAGTTTTCAAAATAATAACAATATTATATAGCGTAAATTTCAATTTAAAATATAGAAATAGATTCGTCATAAGCGTGGAAACTTTTTTACTCTATAACTAGTGCAAAATTAACCAGAAACTCAACCACACAAAAAACCAAAAAGTCCCCGATTAGACTGTGATCTAAAACGGCAGTGTTTAAGGTAGATGTGGGAACCCTCATAATAAATAGTTATATCCTCTAAAAGTTGAAAAGGTCCCAGGTCAGTAACTTAGACTTCACTCCAAAACCCTATCACCCCAAAACCCTATCTGTCGTGAATGCCTGAAGAAAGATTAGCCGTCTACAAATATACCATAATCTGTAAAAATCATGGAAATATAATGCTAAAATCAATAGCAAATTGAAAGATTCTGCAAATAAAGCTGACATAACTCACTGTAAAGGAAGTAAATACATGGATGGGCGGCCTCTGTCAAGCAGTTTGAACCCTGGTGCTTGCAGATCGTAAAGAAAACTAGAAAATCTACATAGCGACAGTCACAATCACAATGCAAGGTGCCGACGGAGGGTAGGGGCGTATTTAATGAGATGCAATGGGACGAGGTCCGAATAGAATGATACGGGTGTTTGACATGCACGAAGAAACGTGGCAGGTAAATTAGTTGCTGGTTTTGACGTGAATTTAGGATAAGATGATATTCATTAATGAAATTTTGGATTAAGGAAAATAGCATAAAGGCAGATACATAAAGTTATTATATTATTTTCGAAATACCTTAGTTTCTTTCAAACTTTGGATAAGAAAATGGTTGCAGGGGTATTTTTCCCTCGATAGGCGCGAAGTTTCCAATAAGAGGTCAAAAACAAAAACTTTGGATAAATTGTCTGGAACGCTAAATTGCAATCCAAAACTTAGCATAAAATTTGGGAAAGCATAAAAAAATTTGGTCAAAAAGAACAATTAATTGATGGTCAGCGATGGATCGATCGCTAATAGTCCCAGGGAGGGACTAATAAGCATTCATGGCCCGATCAGTTAGGCTATCACTTTGCGAAAAATACTTAGGAATAAGAGACAAAATAGATTAGATAGTTTTTTTTTTTTTTTTTTTTTTATCACATGGTGAAACGGTAACTATCAAGGTAAAATATGATGGAGAAGAAAAGAAACTTCCCGACTGCATTCACTGCATCAAGACCGAAAGACTTATGAAATTCGAGTGACGACAATGCATAATAAATGAATACGTCAGAACTATTTTTATATAATGTTAAACTTCTATAATGTTAGTCAGACACTTATTATTCATTCGCTCAATAGGCTGGCTAAAAGCCTTATTTTTGTGTTTTTTCCCAAACAAATCCCTAACCCTAAATTTTAATTTGAGATTCGAGTCTATTCTTTGGACGTTTCTGCTATAACAGTGTCACCAGAGTCACAACCAAATAATCCAGTTTGGTATTGTGGTGAAGTATGTTCACCAGAAAAGGTAAAAATGTTAAAATTTCGTTCGTTTTCTTGGAAATAGGGAAACCTTTTTGCTCAATATTTCAACCTAGCAGAAGCAAATGTCATATTAATTTTTACTACGGCAAGATAGAAAAAAATTGACATAAATAACATCAAGAGTCCTGTTTAAATCGTATAGGAATAACATATATTCTAAAGTAATGACTAATAACATGTTTAAATTAAATTATTTAAGTAAAGTTTTCAATAAAATTCACATAATATAAATTTTTGGTGAAATATAGTTTATCATCTCGACCAACTTTTTTTTTACCAAAAAGCTTTACTTAATTCATTATAAATCAAAAAACAAAATACAGAAAATAATATATTTGTATTTCTAAAATTCAAATATAAAAACGTTAAGTAGAAAGTACATTAGATTTTTAATCAAAACGAAATTAATGTAATTTGACAAAAATCAAATACAATATCTTAAATTATTCACAACAATTTCAATTTCAATAATGTTAGGTGGAGGCACCGTAAACTCAAGTGAGAGTGGCTGCATGACACTTCCTCTATGCTGCTGAGAAGATAGTTGCTCCTCCATCCCTTGGAAGAATTGGTAAAGATAGTATTTAGTTAATACCACTATACTTTCCAGCAACGAATTTATTCTGGGCGTATCTGACCCACATGAAAATACCACACGGCCACATTACCATCTCTACGCTCCTTCCTTATTTGTATCTCTACTCTTTCCTTTGTGAAAGGAAAGGACATTGAATAGCTCGAATTGGATTGGGTTCAGAATACATTCCGACGACTGAAATAGATCGATGGATGGACACAAACATGAATCCTCAACAACAATGACTATGTCGATTATATTCTCGTCGACAAGGGGCGAGCAAATCAGTTTGACACTCCGCCGCATGCAACTAAAATTTAAATGAAACGCCAAGGCTTCTGGGTTACATTTGAATCCAACTATTTTAAGGGGAAATCAACAGCATTATTACTGAATCCAAAGTTATGTTATTGGGGAGTCGCATTTGGGTTCCACAACAATATATCATCCACGCTGACTTTGTGCTTATAGGAAAGTAGATCTTAGATCTTTAAGAGGGAATTTATTCTGTGCACCTTCGGCCCGACCCGAATGTGGATCTAACGAAAATTGCAACAAAATATCATGTTTCTCGTTATCGTTAACCCGAATAGATGTTGTGCACCTTCGGCCCGACCAGAATGAGGATCTAACGAAAATTGAAAGAAAATATTATGTGGCCAACACACGTCTCCAACGACTTCCCTTTAACGGTAACTCACGTCAAGAATTAACACATGTAATTATGAGGGAATGTTTGTTTGAGAGAGAGTTGTGTGTCATCACATCTCATAATTATTCTTAATGTTTATCTAAGAGAGAGTGTTGTATTATAGGTTCTCAAAAATCTGAAGTTCAATAATCATTCATAATTTAACAAAAATTAATAATAAATAGTTGTTAAATTAATAATAAAATAATAATTATGATTATAATAATAAATCATAATTATGTAACAAAAATATTAGTTTATAGTTTTTTTTCATTTTAAGTTAAATTATTTATTTTATTTATTTATTTTGTATTTTAAGAGATTTGATCTTTCTTATTATTTGATAAATTTTTAGTGTAGATGGATTTAAGCTTACTCAATTTACCTCTTTAAATAAACTATATCCCACATGAATACTATGGGTTCTCATATCTCAAAACTATTAGTAATAAAATATAAAAATTAATGAAAATAATAACCACACTGGGTTGTTTGAAACAAGTCAACTCAACAATTTCAATGTGATTTTGAACCATCCAGTATGGCTCGACATTAGTCCTCCTGATGAACCACATTGGATTGTTTGAAACAAGTCAACTCAACAATTTCAATGTGATTTTTACGAATATATAATATGGATCACAAAAGCTTAAATTT
>APFE031218097.1:255090-269325 GCA_000404065.3 Pinus taeda
AATTGTTTAATAACATAACTTTGAGTTTTTATCATAACAATCCCAACAAAAATTACTACAAACTCACCGTTTAAAAATAATCAGTTTATGTCACAGAAAAGGCGGCTAGTTTCGAGAAACTGGATCGGGTTAAAGAATCATATTCAAAGAGAAACCAAAGACGGTTCAAACTGTCATGGACGCATCTCTTAAGATCGTTATTTTGATGATAAGTTCTAACAACTAAATGCCGATAGAGGTGGACTTTGTGTTAATACATCGCCGTTGCTTCCGTAGCTTAGAGGTAGAGCGTTCGCTTCGTAAGCGAAAGCTCGCGAGTTCGATCCTCGCCGGGAGCTGGTTTAAATTTATTTCGCGAGCTCGATCCTCGCCGGGATTCAATTTTATTGCGCGTATGCTTCTTTTGCTGCACTGAGCGACATGTTAGAGCAAGCATAGGTGCAAATTAGTAATGATTATTTCATTATAAATTTAACAAAGTTTACCACATATATATATATATATAATTATAATTTCAAAATCATTATAAAATTAATAAGTTTTGCCACTATTTTTATATATATATATATATATTTATTTCAAAATCATTACAGATTTAAAAAAGTTTTCCCATATATATATATATATTTCAAAGTCAGGATAAAATATTACGAACCATATTGTTTAAATATAATTTTTTTGGTTGAATATGAAACTCTTGGAAGCAAAGTGGACTGAAAGGAGAAGAAATTGAAAATTATTGAAAGAAGTAGTTATTAACCATTTTTGAAATAAGGAATTATCGACGATTCTTCGTTTTAATTTGACCTCATCCACTGTCATTAGGTGCGGAGGCATTATTTGATTGGGATACCTTTTATGGTCAACATAGATAACATTGTGATGAGTTACTTTGCAGCTTATTCTATACTCAGTGAAGCAGGCATGTTTGTAGGACTTTTTAGCAGAGTTTGACGTGAACATTGAGTATAAACTATGGAAGCTCAATGTTATATCAAATTCCTTGAGTGAAAAGGCGCAATTGGTTGCGCTTGAGGAACAACAGAACCAACTTATGCCAAGAGAGAGTCATATTTAGATGACATAATATTTGTAAAGGAAGATTTTTTATAGGGTTGGAGACAGGCACTACAATGAATAACATTATGAAGTAGGTGAAGGAAGGGATGACAGTAGATTCTACATTTGTAATGGTTTCTTTTTGTTTGGTGATCGTATTTATGTTCCTACGTCGAGTAGACTCCAAAAGGAGCTCTTGAGGCAGTGTCATGACTTGTCTTGGGTTGGCAACCCAGGACAACGTAGAACACTAGCATTATTGGAGAGAGGTTACTTATGGGAGTGCATGAGACGTGATGGGGAGGATTATGTACATACATATATCATTTTTCAGTATGAAAAACGAGATACCAGATTGTAGGGAGAACTATTAGTCTTTTCTTATTACAGAGATCTTGGGAAAGTGTTTCAATGGAATTCATATCTCAATTGGAACCATGTCAGTTTAGACATGAAAGATCCTAAGAGAGCAGAGCCATTGTCAGGACCAACATTGATCGTTGATCATTTAGATTTAGAGCTTTAGGAGATGGCATCCTGCATGACAACAGGGATGGACAACAATCTGAAGCTAGGGATGGACAACAATCTGAAGCTAGTGAATATTTGGCATTGTAAGCTAAAGGATGGATGGGAGGTGAGGGAGAGGGAGAGGGAAAAACACGAGTTCAAAAGGAACATACACCAAGAGCTGTTGGGATTGCTAAGGATGGCAATAACTCGTGGTGGGGAGGATGTAAGGCCCTTAGGCACCCACAAGCGCACCCATCTCAGTCGAGTGCCCAAAGCATTGATCCCTCCTCCCTGATCTGACTTGATGGCATGGGAGGTGGCCGAGTTGGCTCGAAACACGCTCGCATGATGACACCCGAGCTGGCACGAATGTGCTCAAAGTGGCCCCGGGGGGCCTAAGACAAAACAAATGCACTCGAGGTGGAACGAGTACTCCCAAAGTGGAACGAGCGCACCCGAAGTTTGGGATGAGTTGGCTAAGACCGCATAAGCATCCATACCCAATAAAGAATGAATCAACCTGACCGAAAGTTGGGGTTTCCTACACGAGTTGAGGCAAAACGAGAGTTATTTGAGATTGCACGACTGACCATACAGAAGTAAAGCATACAAGATGGGAACATATTCGAATGATGGGAGCAGTTGCATGAGTGTTCGCTCTAAACTTGTGGCTGAGTAGAGTCCTGTGAGCTAAGACGATTGTGCGAGTTGTGGGGAAACCTAACGGAGTGGATAGTCGGGCGTTCCCAAGTCATGCAAGAGGAGTGTTGGAGTGAGGAGAGTGCCTTTCTTTGTATTCTTTGGGGACTTGGTTGAGAAACAAGGGCGGTTTGTTGTTGTATTTTGGGAGTAGGCCGTGATTCAAACTCATCTGTAAAGAGACATTATAATATAAAAGAGTTTTATATACAAGCTGTCTATTCCCTCACGTTTTTATGATATTTACAATGGCGACTTATGAAGTACATTAGTTATTAGACTGGGTATTATACTTGTGTGGAAGATTGATGTTATTTCCGCTAACATAATAAATCATATACATAAATAAGAAATATAAGTGGAATAATCGTCAGTTGGTCCCAACAATTTCAATGAATCTTGTTAATTCCACAAGTCCAAAAAAAACTGGACTCACGTTAACTCAACTGAGAGTGGGTGCGTGACACTTCCTCACTGCCGCTGAGAACATAGTTGCTCCACCATTCTTTGGAGGAATTGGTAGAGATAGTATTTAGTTAATACCACTGTACTTTCCATGAACGAATTTATTCTGGGCGTATCTAACGCCACAAGAAAATATCACACGGCCACAATACCATCTCTACGCTCTGTCCTTATTGGTATGTCTACTTTTTCCTTTCCTTTTCAGAAAGGACACTGAATAGCTCGAATTGGATCCGGTCAGATTGGTTTCAGAATACATTCCTACGATTGATTGAAATAGATGGATGGATGGTCACAAACATGAATCCTCAACCAAAATGACTATGTCGACCATATTCTCGTCAACAAGGGGCGAGCAGATCAGTCTGACACTCCGCCGCATGCAACTAAAATTTAAATGAAACGCCAAGGCTTCTGGGTTACATTTGAATACACTATTTTATGGGCACGTCGACAGCATTACTACTGAATCCAAAGTTATGCTATTCGGGAATCGCATTTCGTTGCCGCATCAGTATATCATCCACGTCTAGTTTGTCCTTATAGGAAAGTAGATGTTAGATCTTCCAGAGGGAATTTATCCTGCGCACCTTCGGCCCCACCCGAATGTGGATCTAACGAAAATTGCAACAAAATATCCTGTCCCTCAATAAGCCGAATAGATGTTGTCCACCTTCGGCCGTGTTGGGTATTTTTCGTTTGCAATGGGCTGGGAAAATACCAAAACCAAACAAACACCACAGAGCCAATGCTCTGTTTCCTTTGCTCTATTTCAGGATCTTTACCCTTAAAAAAAAATTCACTGAACAGAGTAATGCACCACCATAAAAGATTTCCATTCATTAAAATAAACACAGTTACACATTCATCCTCTTTGCTGAGAGGGATTTACCAAAAACAAGATTAAACCAAAACTCTGTTTTCACCTGAGAATTTACAGAGACATATTCATCCTCTTTTACTGAGAGGGATTCACCAAAACATTACAAGATAAATTACTCTGGCTCCTATGAAATTTTACACCACTGTGTAAATATTTCATTTACATTCACTGCTGTGTGAAAACAAAACTTACAGGGATTTACACATTTACCTTTTCACTTCTGTGTGAAACAACTCATGGTTTTGAAACCAAAACTGCCCCTGGTTTTCTTCATTCACTTCTCTGCCTTTTCCTCCTGCACTGCTGTGCAATTTTTACTTCTTACATTACAAGCAAAATCACTTTGCTGCATAAAACCTTTTTCATTACAAACCCAGAAATATTTATGCACTTCTGTGCATTTCTCCCCTGCAATACAAAATTAACTCTCTGTTCTTTTACGGGTGATGCAGACCCTCTGTTTCATTTTCATATGCAATTACATAAAAATGTTTTTTACAATCCCCGTGGATTTTCTTTCAATGGCTGCCGCGAGCCCACATTACACATTCTCCCTGTGTGTTATTACAGGCGCGAACCAAACAAAACTTCCACCTGTGCTTTCACGGGTCACACCATAGTTTTTACAGGCTGCTGCGAGCCCAAAATTTTTCACCGTGTGCAATGCAAAATCACACCTAATGGAGTCAACCCTTTTACGTTTCATATGCACGAATAATAAAAATAAAACAAAAAACTTACTTTGTATTTTACCCCATACTTTGTATTAAAGGGCCGCAGGTAAAACATTAAAAAAACTTCATCTGACATTTTCCTCCCATGCTCCTATTAACTTGCCGTATGAAATATTAAAGGTTTTACCAAGAAGGAATGTCAGCCATTTAACATAGCGTATGGGACAGGTCCATGGTTCATTACTCCACGCTTCATTAATTTGACAGGCCCGTATGCACGCCCGTATGTACTTGTCACAGGTTTAAACCACGGAGACCTTACCAGACAATCGAACGGCGGAGGACAATCACTGTTGATCGGACGCATATCGGGAGGGGTTAGTGGACCAGAAGTTACCTTCCGATGGATGGGACATGCTGATGTCAGGCCAGCATCACTTGCTGGACAGTTGTCAGCTCCAGATTGCATCGGAGCTCGATGCACGGAAACTGCCTTTCGCTGAAGGGTGGTGCGATATGATCCTGCTGGTTTTGAGTTTGCCGCAGTGGTTTTGAGGTGGCCGTTGACTGCTGACCGCGCGGTTTAGCTGCTGGCCTCCTGCGCACGGGGGAAATTACCATTTCCAACACTCCCCTTTAATTTCACCTGCTGGGCATTCAATTTTACCCGAACACTTTCTCAGCTCCTTGACCTGCTGCTGTTGCAAAAGAGTCTTCCTCTTAACAGAGGGATTAACCTGAAACTGTGCTTAAGAGCACCTTCCTCATGATAGAGGGATCCACCATACCAATGTGCTGAAGAACACCTTCCTCTTGACAGAGGGATACACCTGTGACTATGCTGAAAAGTATCATCCTCTTGATAGAGGGATTTACCTATGCTTAAGAGCACCTTCCTCGTGACAGAGGGATTTACCATGACACTGTGCTGAAAAGCACCTTCCTCTTTAATAGAGGGATACACTAAGAACTTCACTTCCTCTCACGGAGGGATTACTACCAAACACTGCTATCCATTACCTTTCATTTTTTTTCAACAAAAAAGAACTTCATGCTGTTGCATTTTCTTATTTGCATTGCTGTGTAAAACACATTTCTTCGCACTACTGTGCTTCTCCTTCTTGCCATTATGCTGCTACATTTTTTTTATGTACTGCTGTCCATACCCATAACCATAGACTCTGTCATCCTGGGTTTTTACTTGTTGCTGCGTTGCCTCTGCAATTTGCACTGTGGCTGCCTTTTGTTTCATCACACTGTTGTGTGCCCATACACTAACTCTTTACTCTCCATTACTTTCTCATAGAGAGAAATCATTCTCACGCTGTTTTGCGTTGCATTCTCCACACAAAAAAATAACACAGGCTGCTGCCATTTCTTTTTACACCTTGCTTCACACCATCTTAGTCTTCATTCATTTTTTTACACAATGCACTGTTATGCAGTTCCTTTCATTTTTCTGCTGCCACACTTTATCATTCACCCATGAGCATTAAAAATCTGCTGTCCCTGTTTCTCTTTATGCATTTCTTTGCATGTTGCATTGCATATGAAAAAAAACATCACATTTCTTTTACTGTTGTATTGTACTCACTCTGCTGTGAGTATGTTCTCTCACATTACATAGAAGGAAAACTACCTTCCATTGCTATGCAATTAAATGCATGTGCTCCAAAACAAAATTCAAACAACTGCTGTTTTTTTTTTTTTGTTCTATCTTCCCACTGCTGTGAGGGTCTCCATACTTTGCACACCCTTTTTTTTATTGCGCTGCTACACTTAACATTTGAGCGCTGCCCCTTTTTTTTCTCTGTTTTTATGGTAGATTTAACTTCATGTTTTTCCCTTATAAAAGGTCTTCATCAAAGAGTGACTGTTAAGACAGTACAACAACAAAAATTTACAAGCTCCCCTTTAATGTGTGCTTGTCTTCTTTTGGCAGATTTTTCTCAAAACAAATTTGGATCCACTGGGGAGTTCAAGGCATTTTCAGATTGCCTTTCCTTTCTTCTCCATACTTGTGTAACTTTCTTCTTTTGCATGGGTCTAGCTTGTGTAAGAGCCCATGTCAAGTTACAATCTCGTGCCATGTGCCCAATGTTATGACACTTGAAACATTCAACATTGTTCATAAATAAAAATTCATGATTTCTTCTTGTGAAATTATTTCTTGGAGATTGTCGGGGACTACAACATCTATCTCCATGAAATGTTCCACAATCTTTTGCCATATGACCAAAGTTTGAACAAGAATAACAATAACCAAAAAATGAACTTTGGTACCTGAGAGATGGAGGTTTCCTTGATGTACTTCTGAAGCCTTGCTGCCTTGAGATCCTTTGATGATCACCATTTCCTCTTGCATCTTTGCCATCAGCTACATTTCTCCTTGGAGCTGGTTTTCTACTTGGAGCACGATTTCTTCTATGGCAGCCTTCATTTTTCTCCTTGCCTTTGCTGGAACTAGGAGCATCACCATTTCTTTCTGGCTTTTTCACATCTCCTTTGCTTAAAGCATTTTCATCCTTGTTTGAGGATTCACCTACATACCCAAGTCCTGATTTATCAGATGGAGATCTGTGATAGCTGAGCATGTCATCCAGAGCTTGAGAGCTCTTCATGATCTTGTTCATCCCTTCAACTTTCTTCCTGAGGAGGACAATCTCTTCTTCTAATCTTTCACACTCATTATTCTTCTTTGCAAGTTTTTCTTCAGTTTCTTCCTTGCTTCGAGTAGCTTCAGCTGCTGC
This sequence comes from Pinus taeda, assembly GCA_000404065.3. Taxonomy (NCBI): domain Eukaryota; kingdom Viridiplantae; phylum Streptophyta; class Pinopsida; order Pinales; family Pinaceae; genus Pinus; species Pinus taeda. The sequence continues at coordinate 262,134 of APFE031218097.1, forward strand.
TATTTTAAAAGAGATTATATCTGACTTCATTTTGGAGATTTCTGCTTGACTGCTCTCCATTTTCTTCTCAGCTTCTTGTGCCTGCTTCTTGGCTTCTTGTAGCTCAGACTTAAGGGAGGATACCTCTACCTTGTACTGTCCAATTTCTTCTACAAGTTTGTTCACTCTCTTGTGCCTTTGTTCAAGTTGACTTGACAAGGCATCTTCCTGCTTCTTTGCTTTATTCAACTGATTTGTCATGGATGTGACTTCTTCTTGATGCTTCCTTCTGCTTTCATCAAGTTCCTTCTTAAGCTTGGCAAGCTCTTCATCCCTTTCTTGCACTTGAATCTTGATGAGGTCAACCTTCTCATTTTCAGCTTCTATGATGGGTTCAGAATTTTCTTCTTCACTGATGGTCATGGTCAGTGCTCCTTTTGCATGAAGCTCATGCAGTCTGTCCCATATATCCTTTGCTGATGAATATTTTCCTAGATTCTTCTTTACAGAATCAGGCAGCCCATCCAAGATTATCTTTGCTGCTTTTGCATCATACTCTTTGGATTCTCCATCCATCTTACTATCATCAATCACTGACTCCCAAATTTCCATGCCTTCAGACTTTAAGAAAGTCCTCATTTTTATTTCCCATATATCAAAGTTCCCTTCAGACTTTAAAGCCTCAAATAGAATGTTTTCAAATAGTTTGTCTTCTATTTTAATAGAGGAGGGAGACACAACCTTAGGGGATTTGGACACTTTCTTCTTTGACCTTGCCATTCTTAACAATTTTTAAAATCCTTGACTGTGTTTTTTAAAACCACTGACTGTTTTTTTTAACAGCAACTCAAAAACTTTGAGGAATACCTGAATCCCTTTGGCTGAAACTTCACACAGCTGGAGAAGCTTTACTGCTGCTGCAGCAAGGGTCTTTCCTTCAGCTTCTTTGACACTTCAAGGAGCATGAACCTGCTCTGTCACCATCAAAGAGCCTGGACTAGCTCTGATACCACTGTTGGGTATTTTTCGTTTGCAATGGGCTGGGAAAATACCAAAACCAGACAAACACCACAGAGCCAATGCTCTGTTTCCTTTGCTCTATTTCAGGATCTTTACCCTTAAAAAAAAAATTCACTGAACAGAGTAATGCACCACCATAAAAGATTTCCATTCATTAAAATAAACACAGTTATACATTCATCCTCTTTGCTGTGAGGGATTTACCAAAAACAACATTAAACCAAAACTCTGTTTTCACCTGAGAATTTACTGAGACATTCATCCTCTTTCACTCAGAGGGATTCACCAAAACATTTTACAAACTTACTCTGCCTCCTATGAAATTTTACACCACTGTGTAAATATTTCATTTACATTCACTGCTGTGTGAAAAACAAAAACTTACAGGGATTTACCCATTTACCTTTTCACTTCTGTGTGAAACAATTCATGGTTTCACATACTTGCCCATGGTTTTTCTTCTTTCACTTCTTTGTCTTCTCCTGCACTGCTGTGCAATTTTTCTTCTTACATTACAAACAAAATCACTCTGATGCATAAAACCTTTTTACATTACAAACCCAGAAATATTTATGCACTTCTGTGCATTTCTCCCCTGCAATACAAAATTAACTCTCTGTTCTTTTACGGGTGCTGCAGACCCTCTGTTTCATTTTCATATGCAATTACATAAAAATGTGTTTTTTACAATCCCCGTGGATTTTCTTTCAATGGCTGCCGCGAGCCCACATTACACATTCTCCCTGTGTGTTATTACAGGCGCGAACCAAACAAAACTTCCACCTGTGCTTTCACGGGTCACACCATAGTTTTTACAGGCTGCTGCGAGCCCAAAATTTTTCACGATGTGCAATGCAAAATCACACCTAATGGAGTCAACCCTTTTTCGTTTCATATGCACGAATAATAAAAATAAAACAAAAAACTTACTTTGTATTTTACCCCATACTTTGTATTAAAGGGCCGCAGGTAAAATATTAAAAAACTTCATCTGACATTTTCCTCCCATGCTCCTATTAACTTGCCGTATGAAATATTAAAGGTTTTACCAAGAAGGAATGTCAGCGATTTAACATAGCGTATGGGACAGGTCCATGGTTCATTAACATTACTCCACGCTGCATTAATTTTTGACAGGCCGTATGTACTTCAGACAGGTTTAAACTACGGAGACCTTACCAGACAATCGAACGGCGGAGGACAATCACTGTTGATCGGACGCATATCGGGCGGGGTAAGTTAACCGAGTGATACCTTCCGATGGGTGTCAGTGGCTGATGTCATGCCAGCATCACTGGGTGGACAGTTGTCGGCTCCCAATTGCATCGGAGCTCGATGCACGGAAACCGCCTTTCGCTGAAGGGCGGTGCGATATGATCCTGCCGGTTTTAAGTTTGCATCGGTGGTTTCGGGGTGGCCGTTGACTGCTGACCGGGCGCCTTACCTGCTGCTAGCCTCCTGCGCGCACAGGGGAAATTACCGTCTCCAACAGACAGCGCTCCACCCTTGGTTTGGGGTTTGCAAGATGCACTTCTCTCTGCTACAGAATACGCTGTCACCTTCCACCTTCCAGGTTTCTACAGCACGAGCTCAATCTAGTTTCCTGTAAAAGGAGAACCCATGGCTGTAATCGCACTTCATCCATGACATGTCCTGAGAGCTATCCAAAACCACCAGGATGTTATACTTTGCAGGTCTGTGTTCCTGGTTAAAACAATAACGAATCTCAATGCCTACGTGGACTTACTTGCAGCGCGCAATCTGATACTAAACGACCATTACAGCAAGCAAGTTCCTGGAATGACAAAATATGTAATATGCTTTCATATCGAAATATATATCACTTTTTTTGTGCGGAAAAGAAAAACTGTTCTCGTAAAATATTTGTGTTTTTATGAAATCTACTAATAAAATAGGGTGTTTTAAATAAGAAATATAGTGCGCTCTGAGGTAATTTGATTATTATGAGGAATTATTTATTTTGACGCAAATAGATTTGAATTGTGTTTTTGATGGTGTAAATGCATTCAGCACTATCAAAAATGTTTAAGACAACTAAAATTTTAAAGTTTAATAACTATAACTTGGATTTACAAAAATCCTTACCTAATTTTCTCTAAATATGACAGAAATTTCCATAACTTTCCAGACAACTCCTCAACCTCATTAAACTACACGAAATATTTAGATTGAAAAATAAAAATAATAGTATACAAATTTATAAGTTTGATGGCTTGTATGTTAATTTTCAATAACAATAAAAAAATATTTATTTATTTATTAGATCTTTTCCACCTTTTATTATTTTTATATAGCGTTCACAATATTTTTTACATTATTATAAAATAACTAAAAGTGTTAATTTACAATATAATCCAGAGATAATTAAAAAATAAATATAAGTGTTAATTTATAATATAATTCAGAGTTTGATTGGGTATGTTGATATTTTTTTACATAATTAAAAAATTAACTAAAATTGTTAATTTACGATATAATTCAAAAATAATTAAAAATAACGAAAAATGTTAATTTACAATATAATTCAGAGTTTGATTAGGTATGTAAATTTTTAATAACGACCAAAGATTTTTCCCGCTCATTAATATTTATTTATAAAAAACAATGGTCCTCTTAATATATTTTACATAATTAAAAAGTAACTAAAAGTGATAGGGCGCTCTAATAATAATATTAATATTAGTTTGGTCCAAGTTGCTATTATTAGTCCCTGCCTCAGCGTGGGACTATAGCTATCGATATCGATCCAATTTCATATTAATTTGGGCTTACCGAATCATTTAGCCAATGTCTTAAATAAACATTTCAGCGTTTCTTTTGTTTTATCCAAAGTTTAGAATTTGACCTCTTATTGGAGACCTCACGTGTCCTGAGGCAATGTTAGAGATCCAAATAATTTTTATCCAAAGTCTGAAAGGAAAACAAAAGTAAAAGGAGGTACTTACCTTTCGTTAAAGTTTGATGTCTTGTGTATTAATAGATAGAAACTTTAACCCAACTTTGATGTCATGTGTATTACACATTAATTCATATGAAATGCAAGACAATTTAACCAAAATTTCATGTTAAATCCTATCGCACCGTAGAAAAAATTTCTTGTATGTTAGCCTTCTGCCATGTGCATGATGGCTCTTTGACACGCCATGGAGCCTGGCACAAGACTTGTCTCTAATCAGCTTCACCACTGGTCTCTAATATACCTATTTCACCATCCACTTGCTTCTAATCTATTGCTTTGATTTACAGTTTGATAGGAGTGCAACAAAGCAAATAACCTATCCATTCCACTGCTTTACATTATGGTTTGACAATTCAATATGGTTCGCTACACTGATCTGTGTCTTCATTTAACACGACGATGGCGGTCGCTACCACCTCTGCCCACATTGTCCGTTGACAGAGCCCTCAAGATTCGGTTGCCAAATGCCGCTCAGTTATCGTGGGAACCGTTAGGAGAGCTACGAAGTGGCAACATTGGGGGCTCAAGACTCGCACTGCAAAGATGGTGGCGTTGTTCTGGCCCAAAGAATAGGCAGCTGCCTCGCCTAAGAAGGAGAGGACAGGTCGGGTGTTTCACGCTCAAATCCCCAATATCAATTAAGATTCGGCAGCGGCAAACCACTATTATCATCTGAAAGACATTTGATATCACTTGTTCCTGTTATTATTTTACATTGTAAATTTCTTCTTTTTCTCCGTGGGGAGTGACAGAGTAGAGATTAAAGATGTTTGGCATGCAAAGTCAATCCGATGGAGGCTCTCTATTCTCCGGAGGCGGCTTTATGCCCTCCCAGGCCACCCAAGTTAACGAAGGTGGTTTTTCGTCTGTCAGGGTAAGTGGTTTTTCTCTGTCAAGTTCCGCTATTTGAGGGTTTTTAATCCCCGCGTGTTTTGGCATTTTTAAGAGCCCGATGAATTTGGATTGTTTTGTAGAAAAGCGGGACCGACACTGGGCTTCTTCCATTGACAGTAAAACCGATAAGCCAGGCAACCCATAAGCTCTCCGATGAGAATTTGAATTTTACAATAGATGGGGTGGATGTCAACAATGTAAGAATGCTGAACTTTTAGGTGTTCTATTATGGGAAAAATTGCCTGAATGTGTTTTTTTGGGTGTGTAGGTCACCCTTGTTGGGATGGTTTTCAACTAAGGAAGAGAGGGTTACTGATGTGTCGTTTTATCTCGATGACAGTACAGGGAGATTAGAAGTGAAACGATGGTATGGTTTAGTATTATTATTTTTTCTGTTATAATGTAGCTGCTACTCAGTCAGGTTAATCAGAGTAATTTTACCCCGTGAAACTCATAAAACTAGTGTGACTTTGTGCGAAGATCTATTTTTATTCATGGATCTGTTATTTGCACGAATACAAGGAAAAGTAGTAAGATTTAATACCTGCATGATTTCAAATATATTTTAGTATGGACAACTTAATTGATAAAAAGACAGTATGGTTTGAATATAGAAGGAGAAGCCCAAGGTGGAGGATGGCATTTTCGGGACCTCCAGAGAGATTGATTTCACCAAAGCCAACGAGCTATTATAGTTTTGTTGAAATGTAATTTCAACTGCACTCCAGCGATAAGCGATCCCAGCGACTTCAGCGATGAAGACTTCGGCGAAATGGCAGCGGACATTATAAAGTTTTGTTTTGTTATTTGTGATGAGCAATCACCAATATCGCTATCGGCATATCGCTATCGGCAGAAACCAAATGGGCAGCCTTTACCATGAGATAAGTTGCGACCCGATATCCCAGACCCGATGGGTATTCAACATTTTGTTTAAAGTTATTTCAGTTCCGGCAGTGGTTCGTTTTATGTTTTTTTTATGCATTTTAGGCATATGTTAAAATATGTTGTATCGAAGGTATCGACAGAGATTGTGATCGGGATTTCGCAAATCGGGGAAACCATGGGTGCACAACTTTTGCATATATGTGTGCCATGCGATAAAGCTCGGACCCGATAGGTTTCCAAAGTCAAATTAAACAATGGTTGAAGTAAAAGCCTGCAAATGAATTCAACGTGAAGTTAAAGTTTCTTTACCGCCGTTTATGTCAGTAAATCAGTAAATGCAAGTAAATGCAAATTTACTGAGGGTTGGTAAGTTTTTGATGAAGTTTTTAATTTTATCATTTTTAATTCAGTGGGAGTATGGGCACCAGTAAAAGCCAGTAAGACCATTTAATTTTTACTGTCTTTCTTTTACGGTGTATGGCCATGTAAGTAACTTCTTCTGTAGTCATATATATATGCAATTTTCTTTGTTAAATGTATGTAATCAAAGTGAGGCACAGCAGTGCGGGTGAAAATGTTTTAAATATGCAAATGAAGGCAGTGCGGGTGAAAATGTTTTGAATATGCAAATGAATGCACACAGCAGTGTGAGAAAAATTCATATGTAATTTTTTTTACACAGCAGTGAAATTTTTTGTTTTGGTGAATCCCTTTGAGTGAAAGAGGATGAATTTTGTATCAGTTTATCTTTGATGAATACAAATCCTTTTATGTGTTTTTAATACACTGTTCTCAGCAATTTGTTAAAAAGCTTCCATGTGCTAAGATCCCGGGAAAAAGAAAACAGAGCATTGTCTCTCTGTGTGAATTTTTATTATTGTTTCTGGGATTTTACCAGAAAAATCCCCAACAGTGGTATCAGAGCTAGTTTAGGCTCTTTGAAGACATTCAAAGAAGCTGTAGGAAGGGTTTTTTGTTGCAGCAACTTCTCCAGCAAAGTGAAGACTCAGCAAAAGAATCCATGTATCTCTCAGACCAGTTTTGTGTTACTACTGAAAGAACAGTCAGTATTTTAAATACACAGTCAAGGATTTAGATGCATAGATGAGAATGCAAGGAATGGCTAGCACAAGCACTAGTATGGGTTTGTTTAACCCTCAATTCCCACAGTTCAATGGGACAAACTATGATTATTGGGCAATAACCATGAAAGCCCTGTTTGCCTGTCAAGATCTATGGGAACTTGTTGAAGATGGTTTTGAAGAACCAGCAAATGAGAATGAGTTTAACAGATTAACTCAGGCAGAGAAAGACCTATTGAAGAGCAATAGGAAGAAGGATTCAAAAGCCCTTGTACTTTTGTATCAAGCATTAGACAAGAGTGTGTTTCCAAGGATAGCAGGAGCTAAGACATCCAAAGAAGCATGGAAA
>APFE031218100.1:0-40508 GCA_000404065.3 Pinus taeda
TGTTTTTAGTGATTATATATGTAAATTTATATTGTGACAAAAAAAACATATAGAGAACTACAAATAATAGGTCAATTATTGAATAGGTTGATGTCATTATTCATGTTCAGGGAGTATTAATCACAGGTAGTTTTTAATAAGCTTAAGTTTATGTGACCTGTCATGCTCCCGAAGTGTCAATATAGGTTATTTTATAAGTCAAGTTGTAGAATTGTCTACTGAAGACATTATGTATCTAGAATCACTATCCTCAATAACTTATGAAGGTTGTGGAGGGTTGTGGATTCACATATGGTGGTTGTTCCATATGATGGTTCAGTATCAAGATTGACCTGTTGTGCTTCGGGCAATTGAGAAGGCTCAATTCTACAATGTTCATCAACGATGGTGAGATGCAGTTACGTTTTAAATGGAGGTCAAGTGATAACTTGAAGATGTGGTAGTGAAAGAGTGATGTTTGTGGGATTCCAGAGTGGATGCTGGTGCTGACGATGACCATATGAGACAAATCTGACAATTTTTATGTATATATTGTTGTAATGTGTGTTTTTTATATTCTCTACATGTAAGCATTAAGGGAGGGTGTTGGAAGTAATGCTTCCATCTAATATGTGAGTTGTCATTGTGACTCCCTAGGTGTCAATTTAGAAGTAGTCAGTTTTCTATGTGTGAGTTGTAATAGCTATCTAGATGTGTAGCTGTCAGTGATCTAGATACTATAAATATGTAACCCTTGATATCAATAAATATAACAAGTGTGATTTGTGTTTTTGTGTACAATATCTCTAGCTCTCTTTCAGATTTCTAACAACTTTACCAAACTTAAACTTCTAGGAGGCTCATTTTCTCCACTTTGTGGCCTTTTCCTTTTCTTAGATCTAGTTTATAGAGGAGAGATTGAAACTGATAGACAAGGTGCTAGTGAAGTAAAATTTTCTAGTTATGAAAGAATGGTCTTCTCATAGTGTTGCTCATGATATGAGATGACTGTAACATATTCATCTTCAAATCACCTTCAAATCATCGTACTCTCCTTCAATAAGTTCCAATACTTCTCCCCAACTGACTTCATTCTTTGCAACTCCATAACTGCATCCATACTCGAAAGTTACTTCATGTTGAAAATCTTGTTTCTCTTATACTTTAGAGTTGGATTTCATTTCAAAACTTTTGATAATACCAATGGTTGTTTGTCCATTGCATTTCCATGTCACACTTTCACTATTGTTGTCTTAAAATGAACCAAATTCATTTTGAACCTCCTCACCAATTTGTTTAATGCTCTCTGTCTTATTCACATGCCGTTTGTGAAATTAAGAAACAGAATATGTTGGTAGTTATTTGATAGAAAGAGCCTTGCTATCTATTGATTTCTCTGCATATATATTACGAAATATCTTTAGCTTCATTATTCTCTCCAAAAAACTCATGATACCAGATGGAGTTTAAGAGTTCAAATGCATGTAATTAGCTTCAATCCAATTAGCGATAGTTGATGATAACATAGCCAATTTACTATTTAGCCTTGCTCAGTAGTTTCATAATCACATGATTTTCTCTTTAAGTTTTCCTGTAGGGGGGATTTTGTCATCAAAATAGCCTAACTAATGACTTAAAAGTCCAAATAGTTGTATAATTATTACAAATCAAATACTCTCTTGGCTTTCGAATCTACAATTAAATTAATGACATCATTTCTTACTATTCATTTGTGTAGATCCAACACATGCCACATGTGTTTATTTGATGACCTAATAACTATATAATGGTTAAGGCAACCAAAGATAGAAAAGTAGTAGAAAACTAGGAACAACAGAGAATGGTTGAGAACATATTTATTATAAAACTTAGAAAATATTAGCATTTGCATTTGCACATTCGAATGTGCATAAAGAAATCAAATCGATTGTTGGAAAACATCACAAAGTGAACTATTCAGATGTGGCAAGGTTGAAATACCTGCACCGTTTGGTGAGAGACACACTACGATTATACCTCAGAGGGATGCTATTTGTTCCTCATGAATCAATAGAAGTTGTGACAGTAACAGGAAGCCATGGATTGCGGGAGTCATATAAAAATAAAATTAAAAGTAGATGCCATTATTTGGTGACTAATGTTAACAACACAAGCACTAATACAAAGCGTGCTTTCTGGAAATTAAATATTTTAGTTGTTACAGTAAGTTGGAATTAATACTACGCTTTGTGTACAAAGTGTGGAAGCCCATGTGTAGGGTGCAGAGATGCACCCCCTGTTTCGTCCGAACATTAGCGACTTCCCATTCTGGAACTTTAGTAAAAATATTAAGTTAAAAAACTCACCTTATCTTATATGATTTCCATTTTCATATGAATGTTAAGGTGGTATATCACTAATTTTTATTTTTTTATTTATTATTATTATTATTATTATTATTATTATTATTATTTTTATTTTTTTTACTGATTTTTGTCTCGTAGGTATTTGTATTAAATATCAATGGTTTTGAGTGTTGTCTGGTGTGAGCACTTCCTTGCTGTGTATTGGTGTTATATTTCTTTCTTTATTTTTGTAAATCTCAATGAAATCAATAATCCTTATCTGGCCAGTATGTTAGAAATAATAAGTGTAAATCAATATTTCATTCCAAATTTAAACTTTGCTTAGTTTATATTTTTCATTTCAATACGATTCATTAGTTTTAGGTGGAAACTCAAGATAGGAGAAAACTTATGCTATTGTATATGTTTTGTTTTTAATATTAAAAATACTTTTGTTACAATTTTACACTGGTTTAATCTTTTACTATTGTTATCGGTGTGTAGCTCCAACCTTAACAAGAATCCAACCTTCACTAAGTTTTACATCTACTACTAGAAGGAAGCAACTTCTCCTTATTACTTCTAGTGATCCATTTTTCACAAGGTTTCCAACTAATACCACTTGCAACAAAAAGCTGATCTCATATGTCCTTGTACCACAAGGCAACTAAAAGGGTCTATACCCCATAACCTTTTAGGAATTTACTACTCACCCAGCAACACGACATTAAAAATTTCCAAAAAAGTCAACAATTAATCATATAAGTAACACATCAACGAGTTGTGATATGGACACCTTCAGCAGACTTAAAATTTGTTCCTTGCACTATCACAAACAATATTGCATTTGGCTTCTCACTCATAACATGTATACCAAGCCAAGCCACCTTCAAGCAAAAAATATGATGTATGCTTGAAAATTACTCAGGTGTGGGTGAATCAGTAATTGCATCTTTCCAATTTTTAACTCAATTTAATTATTTATGGCATAAGAAAATAATAGAAAGAAAAACAATTGTTAATAAACAACACATTAATAATGCATTAAATGAAAACTTCCATAAATAAATAGATGTTACAATTAAATGAACTTTGCTCCAAAATGTTGAAAGTTGCTCCAAAATGTTATATAACCCCGCTCCAAAAAATATGTCATTGTTGAGCTCCAAATGAGATATTGTCGCTACTCTAAGTAATTATCAAGTGCCAAGAAAGTTGTATCACCAACATACTCCTAAGAACTTTGTGTGAAGAATACATTAGAAGAATGATGGGAAAATTGTGTATATACCAAGGTAGACACAAAACCCTAATTTATAAAAGTGACATCAATCAATCAAGATCTCAATTCATAATACAAACACTACTCCAAAGCCAAAAGAAATAATCATCAACACATTGCTTGCATGAATGTATTGCTTACAACGTTTCATTGACACCAACTGAAATATAACCCATTGCTCCCAATAAAAAGGCAAAAACCATGAACTCATTGATTGTTAACCAAAAATATATATATAAATCTTCCATTGAAACACATTGCTTGTCAACCAAAAAATATATATAATTATTCTATTGAAGGCACTTATAAATTGAATGCACTTAAATTGATATCTCTGCTCTAATGAAATTATAAATCATGGTCTAGAAAAAAGAATGTTGCATACTGAACTCGCTGCCATGTATGTGAAAACACCGTGATAAGTCATGTTAACACAATGCACTTAAATTGATATCTCTGCTCTAATGCAATTATAAATCATGGTCCAGAAAAAAAATGCTGCATACTGAACTCGCTGCCTTATATGTGAAAACATTGCCATTAGTCATGTTAACACTATTCATTCATACATTGTCCATATTAACTCTTGCTTATAGCATTGAAAATTAACACATTGTATTGCATTGTATTCAATGCTTACTATTCAATTAAATATCAATGCCAGTTGGAAATACCTCAATTTCCTGTGACACTAATTTGAAAGTATGCACTATTGTAGTTATGTAATTTTCAAATCCATAGTATAGTCAAAGCCATAATATGTCAATAATGACAATTACAAATTATATATATTCCAAAATTAGTGTACCTTATTCAAAATTACATTGTCAAATATATTCCACGATGAACACAACTATCAGATTCCTTCGTATGCCAACAACATTTTTGTGGTTGCTTCATAGAAACACGAGTAATATTAATATCAAATAATAATCAACAATATAACACCAAGAGTATTACAACTCATAGCATATACTGTCATTCAATGCATGTAGTGATAACATTCATTATATTTGTCACTGTTAGTTGCATTCTTGTCTCATGTCATCTATGCCCCTATCAAATTTTCATAGTAAAACAACTTATACTTATGTTGTCTGCATTACCTTTTGCCTCTGACTCTGTTTGGTCTGTCACTGTCACCTCATACTTGGTGTTATAGCCTAAACCTCCCCTACCATTAATATGCAATACCTCTAAGGCACTTAAAATAAATCTCATGCGCCTTTTATCCCTCTGCAAATGTTAGTTGACATAATAATCAAGTTAGATTATTAGATGAACAAGTCAGAGTTTAGTTGCAACCTTCATGATAATATATGATGTATGTTCCTCTATTGAGCCATACTTTGAGGACATTTTAACCAAGCTCCATTTACCCGATGAACTTATCTTTCCATCCTATCTATAAAATGCAACGATCCATCTCTAAATAAACAACATGGATGTGTCATTGGGCGCTAACCTGCATTGGAGATAAGTGTTTCACCTTTTCCTAATGCATCTTGGTAGTCTATTTTACATCAATCCAATAGTTCTCTTTCACATATGAAGTTGAGAGCACATCAACACCCTTCTTTCCACCCAATGAGATCTACCCATTCATCACTTCCATGATAAATAGTCAACATAGGCGTCAGATTCGAACTTGCAAACAAATTAACCTTTTTGCCACGCCTGATAGATGGGACCAACCTTGGTTTTCAAGCAAGTTAATAAAGAATTGACATGTGTCCCACTGCCATTAAATGCATCTCATGCTTAATCAATCCTTGTCCTTCCCCAACTTTCCAATCCATTCACCTTTCATTATATTTGCATGTTGCTATGCAAGTCATGTGTTGTAGCACATGTCGTCATTGCATTAATCAAGAAAATGAGTTAGACCCATTGACTTTTTTCTCATGTAAGTATTTTCTGACCTGCCATTACTCTATTTTATCTCTTTCTATCGGTTTTATTTCTGAATAATTGAAATGGTAGAATAATTATCAAGGGAAACTCTTATCAATGAGCCAGATGATGACACCCGGACCCATCTTACAGATGTCTTAACCTTGAAGCAGACTTTAAATTCCCCTTCTTGTAGCTTTCAAGGCGAGGAGTGTCTGAGGCAGTTAGCGGTTTCAGTTGTCATACTTCCTCATGTACATTTTGACCTCAACTCTACCCTTCTGTTAGCTAAGTATTTTGATCCTAAGTCCCTAAATACTATTTCTTTTGTGGAAAACTAGGTATTCCTTGAAATTAGAGAGGACATCATTTCTAAAATATCATGTAGATGATATTTTAGAATTGACATCATCGATAAGGGGATCAACCAAGAATTTATTGCATTGGCAGAAGAAGGTAAAGTGAAGTTCCTCAAAACCTTGCTCAAAACCCTGAACCCCAACTAGAAGTTGGATTTTCCTCTGCCCACTAGTTCACTTAAGCCTTTTTTTTAGACATTAATGTTGTTACTTGCCATTATTTTTGGATTAGAAGACGATTCAAAAATCGATGAAGATGTTTTCTTGGTTATTCAGCTCATAACCATGAACCCTAATAAAATGGTCATTAATTTTCCAAAATATTTATCTAGGGATATCATGGTTGAACTTACTACTGCTATCCCCTTCAATTATTTTTTATGGTGCTTGCATTTAGTGCATTTAGTTTTATTCGATTATCCCACCTATTTTCAGTCAAATAAGCTCCTAGAGACTATTAAAGATGGAAATGAAAAAGAAATGGAGATATACCAGTGGATAGACCTAATATATCTGGGATGTGCCCCATATGGTTATCCCTGGTATATTAACAACTTCTGTTTTTATTTAGGACTTAAATTACATGGATAAGGCCTATACAGGATATTCGATGACCAGAGAACTATATCATGACTAATCGAGGAAGATAGTATAGGAATTATGTTCCTATACCCTAACTATTTTGTGATTAGGATGTATGGTTTTGGAAAAGAGCCATTCTGACTACCAATGTTTGACTCCATTAATTTTTTCTTGTGAATCTTTAAGACAAATAATTATTGTTAACGAGTTACATTTCGCTTCAAAGAAGAAAGGAACTTTTTCGCTATCCTTATTCAATGCAACATCTTATTGCTAAAAATAAAAATGTTGTTGATGGAATTGAAAAGGAAATTGTTTTATTTGGTTTAATCCATGATGACTATTTTCACTATGACCCTCTCAGGACAATTTTTGGTTTAAGATAGCATGCATGACTTTCAACCTATGATCATGAGAGTAGGGAAAAGGTGGAAATGCTGGCTAATACTCTTTCTGCACCAAGCGGTCACATTCAGGTAGTGATACAGATGTCTATAGAATAGGTCCATGTAGAAATAAATAGTAGTGAAGGAGACAATCAGTCTCTGATACCAGTGGAAACATAGGTTTCCAACTTAGGATCAACTGAGCCTTAGTTAGCTACACTACCTCCTACTATGAAGAGAAAGTTAGAAACTGTAGATTTAGAGGAAGCCCAATGTAGCGTAAAGGCCAAAGGGGGGAATACATAGACATCAAATATTTTGAGCAAATGGTGGAACAATTGAAGAAAGAAATGTAGCACGCCATCCATGAAACCTATCCTAAGGATTTTGGAGCACAAGCATTGGTTGTTAGACACAAATTTCTCATGGAAAAGTCAGTTCATACTTTGGGCACAAAATTAATTCTATTGCCTCACCAAACTCAGATGGTGGAGAAGACGATGTTAAATGAGATGACCCCCATTACTGGAAGCTTGACCACCGATCCTATGGATCCAAAAGATGTCAAGCTTCCACGTTGGGTGGCCGATATGTTCAAGAGTTTTCCTTCTACATTTACACTTACCCCTAATTCTTTGTACCATCCAAAATCATTTTGCATCCTCTCGTCTCACATCGATGATGTGGGATTCATTATGGCCCTTCTTCGACACAGTCGCTTTCTGTCGACTTCAACTCATTATCTGGGAAGTTGACCGAGAGACTCCCTTCTAGTACCTGAGAGCTTGCATTCCCTAATGGCAATTTATTTGCACTCGATGACAAGTTCACATCATTGGCTTTTGATCGAGTGATTTCACGAGTGTTCGACTTCAGTTCTTGTATTCACATTCTGTGGATTGTGCTAATAGTACCTTGAGGACCATTTTCATTATTGGTGGTTTCTCTTGCACTTGTTAACAATTTACATCATTTACTGGTAATTAAGTTACTTTCTAGCGTGTTCAATGTCCACACATCTATTCACATGCTAGGGTATATACTTTTATCAGGTCGTGTTGGAGCGCAAGACCCTAGACTCAGATAACAAAAGTCCAAGTTGCAAACTAGTGTGACATGGTTATGATGATATGCATGTCTCTTTCAGATGGCTGGCTGCGACCAGACCATGAGTTATCATGTGTGATCCTTCTCATTATTGGATGGCTACGACCATACCACGGTTTCATTATCATCCTGTTTGACGGATGGCTTCACCCATACCTAGATCCATTTACATGATCATTATATGGATGGTTGTGTCCATGCCACAATTCATGTATCATTTGACAAAGATCTGAGTTTATGTATATGTATATGTACTTTCTTGGAGGTTTTTCGACAGCTGACCGGTTTCCTGCACTTATTTATAAAGCATTTCATCCCTCACTCTAGCTCAGCCTTCACACTTTAAGGGGCATTTGTTACACAAAATTTTGTCACTTTCCTTGTACTCCTTGTTCCTTGATCCTGGAGGACCTCTACAGTGAACCCCGCATGCTTTGCCTTCATGAAGAAACTCCCATTATGTCCCTCTTCATGAGAAAATCATTTCCCTTTTGCACCATTTCCCCTTAAACTTCTGTTTTGCTCAGTTGACAAGAATGATGCTAATGGCCTTTGTCTCCCCTATGTCGATGTGCAGATATTAGCACTACTCCTTGCGCCGACTAGAGTGATTGAGTTGTGTTTCAGTTGCACAGGCCCTATTATGGAAAGTTTTTTAAATTAGAGTCAAAGCTTACAGCTCTAGAAGCTCTGTAATGGAAGTCTGGTAAAAAATTTGGCTAGCTGGGGTCAAGTATGACAGTTTGGGCTACTTTCCGCTATAATGATGGAACTACCTCAAGGGATAAGTCCTTTCCCATGAGAAGAGGATCCATCTCCCATCCATATCTCCTATATAAACCTCCCTTCTTCACAAGCACAAAATAGTGTTAGTTGCATAGTTTTTCGTTGAGTGTTGATACTATTTTGGTTTGGAGTAGACAAGCAAGCTATTACTAGTTGTAGTTATCTAGTTGTGTGAGGGGTAAGTATGTTTTGGTTTCGAGTGAACCCTAAAGGGAACAGATTTAAAACTATTGTTGTTTGAAGCCATTGTGGAATACTAGCAGAAGTGTGTGGCAACCTGGTCTTGTCAGAGGAAGACTGCAGTGTCAAGACGAATGGTTGTAATCTCTCTTTGATATTAATATATGCAACTATCGATTGATTTCCTATATGTTTTGTAATATTACATATTCATGGTTTAATGTTTCTTGACTTGCTAAGTAGGTTGAATTGCAATTTGTCTATTATTATGTTTGTGTGTTGTCGTTGTTTACTTGTTTCAAGAGCTTGAAGAAGGAAGTGAGAGATTGTTGTAGAGATCAAGCGAGGACATCGTCAAGCATGATAAGTGACCAAGAGGTAGGCCCTTTTGATTGATTCTAACCTAAGGAAATATTGCATAGAATGTATCTGTTGTGGCTAGACCCATCATTAGGCTAGAGGAATTTATTTGTGTCTGCACTTATAATTTTACTTCACCACAGGGAGGACATGGAGGAATCTCATAACGTACCATCCTCTCACTAATACAAAGAATCCCACACCCATTTCAAACATTAATTGATGGATGTTGATACAGATAGAAATAATTGTGCACCCCTTGAAGAAATATACCCACCCAAAGGGCTTGTCTCATTCCAATGGTTCATTAAGCAGGAATTCAATGATTATCACACACGAGAGGGATACAACTTCATGTTTTTCAGTTGGTTTCCTTGGCATTATTACCCAAGTGACTCTCCACTCCATCTAACTAATGCTTAAGTATATTTTGATGAGGTGTAAGAATTGGGAACTCACTAGTGGCAAGTGTGTTCTATTTATTCCATCCATGTGTATAATGAGTTTTCCTCCAATTCAATTTGATAAGTTGTTAGTTTAGATTTTACTTTTTTTGGATTCAAATTTGGGAGAGACCTCACAAAAAAAAAATCTAATTATATGAAATATATTTTATGTCAATCATTTTTTATATATCTAATCTTTTGTAAAAGAGTGTTTTTTTATTCTTTAATGAAATAAAATATAATTTTTTCTTTAAAAGAAACTATTTATAAATTTATAAATTTGTTTTTAAATAAATAATAAAATTAAACCAATGTTATTTTAACACTTTTCTAAATCTCATTTCAAAATAAATAATATATAAATTAATTAATCAAAATAAACCTAAAAAATTATTAATAATAATTAATTTTTACATATTAAATTTAATTATTATTTTATAATTTAAAACTGATAATTACTATTTTCATTACCTATTACGATAAATTTTATTCACTTCAAATCTTTTGAAGACAAAATCTTCACATCATCTTTTGAAAGGAGTAAAATCCCATGAATCCTCGATGGACAACAATCTCCAAAGCAATTTAAAAATAAACCATAAAATTACCATTGTTCTTTCTATTGTTTGAATTGATTTAAATATATAATTATTACTGTGGGGATGTTTTATAATCATGATCGGCTTTTGAACCTGGTTTCTAACCAAAAAATGTATATAAAACCACATTCCTTCACACAAAAGGTTATATGCCCAACAGGGAGTCCTCAGATCCTCAAATTATTTTTTGTTTAGTGCCAAAAAATCTATAACATTGTTTGAAATTATTTTCCGTTTAGTGCCGAAAATTCTACAACAGTGTTTGAATTGGGTCATTCACAAATAATGGAATAGTATGCAACTACAACTTCCTTGAAATGCTCACTAGAATACCTTGAATCTTATGTTGCATTACAACCTTGACTATGTGTTTGGACTCTGCATGACTACAACAAACTACTACTGCTACAAGAGCATGCAGCTACAACTGCCTACAACTTTGACTATGTATCTTTTTGTTATATCGTATCTCAATTTATACAATAAAATGAGTCGATTATTGCCCCTTCAATTCGAAAGGGTTATGATGGTGATGGCCATTCGGATTTGAACAGGTTAAGGTAAAGGTAGTTGCGCCACTTTGAAGATCAATAGGGCAAGGAGGTGTTCAGTGAGGCAGTGTGTAGTATGACGGTGGCGGTGTGTTGTTGATAAATTGGTAGCGTCATAATTAATCTCCATCACTCCCCCTTAATTATGACTAACAACCTAACTTTGACTATTGAAAGTTACAAAACAAACAACAAAACACAATAAGAAGAGAAGAACACAACTATGGCTGGTAAAGAACACATAAAACCAAACATTAATTTACAGAAGATAAAGTAGCTACAACTGCATACAATTAATACTCCATATGTCTAGACTATGCTTCCTCTACATTTATACAAAAAATAAGTCGTTATTTTCCGTTTCGATGCTAAATAGGTTAAGGTGGTGACAACTCTTCAAAACTCAACAAGTATGGCAGTGTGCCCCTTCAAGTTAGAGTAGGTCATGGTGGTGATGGTGAGGTGGTGTAAGATGCAAGTGTTGTAGTGTGTTGTGAGAAGTAATTATTTCCAACACTCTCACTTAATTACGACTGCCAACTTAATGATGAATTAACAAAACTTAAACATGCCTGCTGGTCTAAGTCTCAACTAGGCTTACAATGATTCAAAAACTTTGACATCAACTCTTTTGCTCAATTTCTTTTTCTTTTTCTTCCAGATTATGTATCCTTTGAAATAGTTGTATCCTCTGAAATGATTCATCTTTGTCATTTTGGTGTAGGTTCTGAATTTAGTTTCTTCATTTGTTGATGTAGATCTACAATCGTTATATCTTTATTTATCATAAAAACATAGAAAATCATTTAAGGCTATCCATTAATGTCTTCTACATCTTCAGAAATTTGTCCATATGTGGACTGCTGCCACATGTCATCTTCTATTGTTTTCTCTACATCATCAATATTATGATTATTAATTTGTTGCAACATAATTTCATAATAGAAGTTTATCTCTTCGGGGTTCCAATACATGAAAATTTCATTTTCATTTTCAATATCATCCATACTATCTTCAATATTGATAGCTCTAACTTCTATGCAGGAATCATCAATAAATGGTTTTTCAAGCCATGTTTCAAGAAACTTTAATTCTTCTTCATAATCATTTTGTGTACATGCACACTGGAAATCAATGTTAGAATTAAAAATATTTGCAGAACCACATTGGTTTGGTTCCTTCTCTCACTTTTCCTCTCTCTTTGTTTTATCTTTGTGGGCTTCCTTCTTTGTTTCCAACTCTATTTCTATCTCTCTCTATGTCTCTTCCACTTGGCTTTCATACGCAAGTGGGATTCTCTCGCCAAATAACAATGTATCAATAAGATGTTAATGTTGCATCATCTTCAACCACTTGTCACGAGTTAATTGTTCTTCATCAAATTTAACATCAGAAATTTCAATTGCTAGATCCTATAAAACATATATTTCTCCATTGGCAACATTATCTATCCCACCATCAATGTTTATTGATAACACACCATCAAATTTGTGATCCACTTTCAAGTGAGATTCAAAAATTCCTTCATCTCTATGTAGATTCTCTACTACAGATCCATCTTCATTCTCATATTCAAGCACTACTACAACAGGCTGAACAACACGACTATCTTCGACTTGATTACCCCCCCTTGTACCAAATTCTGCTTTGAGGATCTTCCATGCTTCATTGGAAGTTGTAGCTTCTACTACCTTGCACAAAAACTTCTCACCCAATCCTTTTTTATAATATTTAATGCTAAATCATCACATACTTCATCATATGGGTTGTTAGACCAATGTTAAAGTAAGTCTTTAGCTCAAAGAAAAGTTAGCATTTTAATAACCCACAAATCAAAATATTTACAAGTAAACATAGGTGGTGGTAGCAGATCAAAACCACTCCAATCACCCTTAATTTCTTCTTTGTATTCAGCTAGACTTATCAGTTCCTCAACTTTAGCCTGAACCTCTCTAAACATGGAAACAATATTTTCCTTTCGTTCTCAATTCATTTTCTTCATCTTCTTCAGTCGTGCTTTGGGTTTGACTGTTGTCTTTCCTCTATCTTATAGCTTCTTTCAAGATTGCATGAGGATATCTTCCATATTTGAAAATGAGAAAGGGTGCATGATCAAAGCCCTCGTAGAAAATGAGAAAGGGTGCAAGACCAAATGTTTGTGGACTCATAGTGGAGGAGAATTCTGCTCAAAATCTTTTGAGAGTTATTGTGATATGAATGGAATCAGGAGGCAACATACTAAGGCATACACACCCCAACAGAATGGTAAGGCTAAAAGGAAGAATCGTGTTGTGGTTGAAATGGCAAGGTGCATTTTACAAACTAAGGGATTAAGTAATTATTAATAGTTGAAGGTGTTAGAGCCTAGATTGACCTCAGGTTGAAGGGAGGCAATCCTAGGATAACTACGAACCAATATTATCCTTGTAGTTAGCCCTACCAGGTTAGGATAGGGCTCTCTCCTTGTCAATCTCAATTGAGATGACTGAATCAAATATGGATTTTAGGATAGGTATGGTAGTTCTAGGGTTTTTGGTTGATTTTGAAGGTTTTATTGTTGGATCAAATGGAGCAGGCAGCTTTGGGTCCGGGAAATGAAGTCAGAATTGCAGAGTGTTCTATGGGGCAAGGTAGGTAGGTGTTTTTGCACTTGGAATTGAGTGAGATGGTAGGTCTAAGACTGGTGAGCAGTTGATGAGGGCATGCAAGGATCATGATTCCTCTTCAGACAGCTGAAAACGTTAAAAACTAAATGTATTCCCAAGGCAGAGCACTGTTACCAATGTATTCTACCTATCTATCTTGATTTCATTTAGTTAAGAAGAATGAAATATATTTTGGCACATATAACACATGAGAAAAACTAATGACAGAAGGAGGAACAATGAAAAAACACATTACCACAAGAATTCCACAAAAATAGTTGCAAACCCTAGTTTATTTCCTTGTGAAACTGTTGTAGAGATGTACAATGTAGCTCAAAGCATCCACAAGAGTCCAACATTTAAAAATGAGGAATAAAATACATAATATAGACATGAAAACCACCTAGGCTAGCCATTAGGGGTCGAATCCAAGAGATAAGGAACTATTTCAACCATATCTAAACTAGGAACAAGAATATAGGCAGTGGAACAGCTTGCCTCTAAAACCATGGAAATTGATTCATTCACCCCCAAACCACCTCAAAATGATGAATCTACCCTTTAAGGTCATTTTAAAATTACATTTACAATCATAAATTATCGAAGATGAGAGAAAAAGTCAACTTGTAGAAAAACTAGGTGAAATTTGGATTTTTGAGCAAACTGGTTCTATGCGTAGCACACCTGCCAGGTGCATAGCGCCACTTCTCAGCTGATTTTGGAGGTCTTCCCCTTAGCCAAGTTGATCCCAAGATAGCTCATTGGAAAGGTCTTCCTGTAGTTTCTGGAACATCTTGAATATTTTCATTTGGGGTCATTTACCCCCTCAAACGTGGAATATCCCAAGGCTGCTTCCTGTGTGCCCAAAAAGAGGTTGACAGGTCATTTTTTTTATGGTTTTTTGACCTTTAGGTGACCAAGATTTGCTCCAAAATTGTTGAAAATTTCAAGGATTTATGTTCTCATCATGATGAATCCAAATATGCAAACCATTTCTTCAAAAAGTCCTCTAGTAAAAAGTGTAGTGTCGGTGGCGCTACGAACCTAATGCAATTTTCTGTGTTGGAAAATTTCAAAATTTCAAAATGACAAAAACTCACCAAAACTTGCCCAGATTTGGCACAAGTCACTATCATTAATTATTTTGATGGGCTAATGAGGCTTCAACCAAGATTTTTAGCTTGTCTTGCTCCTTTCTGCTCCTCAAGACCTTCCTCAACCTTACCTTAAACTTCCTCATCCTTACATTGCATATTTGTTCTGGGTCATATAGTGATAGGCCATGTGGTGAAGCATCTTCTTGTCTCTATTGGCCTTCTCAAGCAGCCTATCAAGGTGTATGTTTACCCTCTCAAGCCAAGTTTCCCTATCATTCTCAATCTCTCTCTCAACGGAGTCAAAGAGACAAGGTCATCTTTGTCATTTTGCCTCTTCAGTTTCAATATTTCAAGTTCCATTAGGCTTTGATTATCCTCCAACTGCTTCTTCTCTTTCTTGTTCATTATCTATATCATCCTTGTGCATCTTCTCTTTGCCTTTGCTTTGCTACGTATGTCTCTCCATGGAACTATCACTGAGTGTCTCTTTCTATTATTCTCCTTTGGTTTTACAAAATGTGGTTGTATATGGATGTTTTATGGATAATAATGTGGAAATAAGGTGAAGGAATGAAATGGGCAGAGGGTATGAAAGAGGGAGTGTGAAAATGTATGTTGAATAAAGTTTAGGGATGAGTAGGGTTTTAGGGAGAGTGAGTAGGGTTTGGTGATGTGAGTAGGGCTTGTAGGGTTTGGGGAGAATTTATAGGGTTTGGGAATAGTGTAGGTTTGGGGAAAATGTATGACGGAATGATGATTTGGGAATAATATATGAGGGGATGGGTTTAGAGAAAAGCAAATATATGATATAGGACAACCATAATCAAAATATATGAGACAGTTTAGTGAAACTAGGGTTTGACTTTTTTAGAGACAAAATAACCCAAGACTGATGCAACAATCTCTTTTCAACAAGAATGATGTTGTTATTTACTTGCAAAAAGGCAATGGAGAATTTTTGAGTTGAATTGATGCAATTTGCAATGATCTGAAGCCTAACTTCCAGGTGTGTAGTGCACTCACCCAAGTGTGTAGCGCCAGTTCAAAACTACACTACAGGAAAAACCCAGGTGCATAGCACCACTTCTATGTGTAGCGAAAAACTTTGGTGTGTAGCGCCATTTCAAAATTACACTGCAGGAAAAACCCAGGTGCGTAGCGCCACTAATATGCATAGCGCCGAACTTTGGTGCTAGCACTGTTTTCAAGACCACCTTTGGAGGCCTTTCCTGTGTCTAAATTGGGCATGTGATAGCTCGTTGGAAGGCTTGTTGAGTCTACTTTCTAGAAAATCTCGAATTTTCTAATATGAAGTTCATTTTCCCTGTCAAAAGTCCAATCTCCCAGGACTGGTCAAAATGTTAAAAATGAGGCTGCCAAAATCCAGAGTGCTGTTGCGGTCAACTATTGAAGGTCTTCTTCAACTAAAACTTGAGGTCATGATAGCTCATTGGAAAGCTCTTTGTGTCTAGTTATCATTTGACTGATCAAGATAGTCATTTAGCCAAGCAGACTAGTAGAAATATTGATTTTCCCAGTGTCACTCCAGAGGTGCATTAACTCCCCTGAGGCAACTTGTATTTTTAACATTTCTCTAAAACCATGACACCTGTGTAAAAAGTGAAGGAGGGTTTTCTTCCTTGGCCTATTGTGGACAAAAACCTCTCTCATCGTTTCCAAATTCATTTTTCCTTTATAAGAAAAAAAAAAAACCTAGGAGCGGGAAATGAGCCTTACCTGAGCACAACTGAAGCCCAACAAGGTGTAAAATGACCCATTGGAACCTGAAATGATGATGGAAAATTTTTGAATGATGGTACAGTAAGCCAAATAGTGACATGGATTGACACTTGGAAAACTTTTAAAGGAGTGAAAACAAATCCTATACCTAATACCTAGTGACCAAATTTTACTTGAAGACTCACCGAAATGACAAAATTTGACTTTGACACCCTCAAACCACTTTGTAAGATCATGTTTGATGAGTGGTGGAAGGTTGCAAAGACTGACTCTAACATTGGTTCCATTGGGGATGGTAGCTCCTTGGAGGTGCCAAGAATACCGTACACCAAGTAGCCTTATCCATTGGGCATGGAGTCAAAGACAAAACCCAATCTAAAATACATGACTGAATACTAACGACTTGATGACACAAACTAACTTTTAATCAACTAAAAACTGACTCAATACTAAAACAAAACTAACAAACTAGAAAAGATACTCAAAATGGAGATTATTCAATAAAACCTCCTCTAACTGATCCATTCCTCACTTGATCAGGTGAAATGAAACAACCAATGCAACCAAGCATTCTAGCTGCTGCTTGAATTCTCCGCAAGTTCTTTCTTATGAACGACAACAGAGAACTACTGAAAGGAAACTCCCGTGAAAACTTGTAAACGGATTTGTTGAATAATATGGATTCTCTATCTGGCTCCAAAAATACTGCACAAGGATCTTGAAATTCATGTGCACTGGGGCTTAGCTCATCCAATGGATTACTTTTCTTCTCCTCATACCATGAATGCAAACTTTCATCTGAGCTTTATGACGAGACTCCTGCTGATAATGACGAATAAATCGGTTGTTGGATCAAGTTTGTATCAATACCTTTTCCAAGCTCATATTTAGCTAATGGAGAAGGACTTTGACTACAAAAATCATACAACACATCAGCTATTAGATCATGAAAAACTTGAAAACGCTGTTGCAACCCATTTTCTATTAGTCCCAATGACATTACATGATTTTTGATAGGCTGCTCATTTGAAGATATACTATGCAAATTTCCCTTCAAAAACTGAAATGATTCAAAACAGAATGGTATGGAATCATCTTGCATCATTTGATCATATTTTCCAACTTCCAAGTCTTCATCTGCAACCTAACATTCAATGGCATTTGGAGGCTGCAAATCTAGATATGAGAAGTATTGAACAAGGATTTCATTTCCCTCAAGATGGTCCACTTCAAAACTTATTGACGGTTGATTTCTAATTGCACGAAAGTTGTCTCTGATGAACTGAAACGAAGAAAAACAAAAAGGCAAAGAACCTTCACTTACTTCAAAATTTTCTTCACTTTCCTCCTCGCTTCCATGGATGACATGCAACAGCTGCTCACTGTATTCGAGCTACTGAAAATGAACTTCCTCCTTCCACAAACCAGCTATTGATTTGTCTGTAAGACTACCTTCTGTTTGGAGAACATAATCATCACATTACTGATCAAACTTAGGGAAATCATCAGTATAAATGACATCATTAATCATACATGTAATATCAACAGATCTCTCTTCTCCAAGATGATCTATAAAACAATCATTATCATATCTATGACAACTGGGATAAGAAAGAAAATGTTTTAGATTAGCAACTTTTTTTTCATCAATCATCAAGCCATGGTCTTGAAAATAATACTCATTCCTTGTGGCGATCTTCCGCATCATCTCTTCCACTGCACTTATCAAAATGTCAAATTTACCTCTAAATATGTTGATTCCTCTGGATCTATGCTCTTCATCTCTTCTTCCTTCAACTTTTCCCTTCTGATCAACAAATTAGCCTCTACATCTACTGCACTGTTCTACATTTATTCAAGTGTTGCAAGGTTCCTTTCTCTCAGTTGAAATTCCATTTTTGGATCAAAGGCTTCTGGGTAGTGCAAGAGGGCGGATCCAGGGGGAGGTCTTATAGTAATAGGCATCGAATAATAAACTTGGTTAAATCTGGTAGAAAACTATTGTACTGTCTCCCCTCGTAGTCTTTTCAACTGTCTATATTCTTCTATAATCAAGAAAGGTTTTTGTCTGACCACCCACCTGTAAACTTTGATGAATTGATGGAAATCTAAGATGCTTGCATCAGGCAGGGTTTTGAGCCAACTCTTGACTTTGCCTTGCAAAGAAAGATAAAAAAGCCTAACACTGACATCTTCTTCGTCAACTTCGAAAAGGTCAAGAAAAGACTCAAAATTTAGTGCATGTCTCTTAGCAGTGATGTTGTCACATTCACCATCAAATCTTGGTAGATATAGGTAATGATTTTTAGGGAAAGCATGGGATATAGGAGGTAGAATCATAGGCTTGTATCTATCTAGAATTTTACAAGGTATAGGAATATGTATAGAAGGTGTAGAATCAGTCTTGGTCTCTTCAGGCTCATCAGTTTGAATATGGTCATCATAATATTCGAAAGAATGGTCTTGATCAAGATCAAAGGCATGTGAAGATTTGGTATTCACAATCTTCAAAGGGAAAGAATCAAATGCAGGTCTAGGATCTTTTCTCGAATACAATATAGTTTGTAAAGCCTTCTTGACATTCTCAGGAAAGGAGAAGAAATAATTTATAAAAAAGAACATAATGTCTTGGATGAAATCTCAACTTGAATATCTGATCTTTCCATATTTCCCTTCCATTTTTTTGCTTGTCAAGTTCATTCTCTAGTGGAGTCCTTGGATCTAATTCGAAACTGATTTAGATTCGCTAGGTGAATGATCTCAGCCTTATGGTGTCTGATCATTGTCCACCATCAAAAATCATATCTAAACTTAATACATTTTACTAAGGAACATAAAACTACATCCCCGGTATGGTCGCCATTATGTTAGAGCCTAGATTGACCTCAGGCTGAAGGGAGGCAATCCTAGGATAACCACAAACCAATCTTATCTTGGTAGCTAGCCCTACTAGCTCAAGGGAGGGCTCTCTCCTTGTCAATCTCAGTTGAGATGACTGAATCAAATATGGATTTTAGGCTAGGTATAGTATCTCTAGGGTTTTTGGTTGATTTTGAAGGTGTTGTTGCTAGATCAAATGGATGAGGCAGCTTTGGGTCTAGGAAATCAAGTCAGAATTGTAGAGTGTTCTGTGGGGCGAGGTAGTAGGTGTTTTGGCACTTGGAATTGAGTGAGATGGTAGGTCTAAGACTGGTGAGAAGCTGAGGAGGGCATGCAAGGATCATGAGTCCTCTTCAGACAGCTGAAAACGTCAAAACCTAAATGTATTCCCAAGGTAGAGCATTGTTACCAATGTATTCTACCTATCTTTCTTCATTTCATTTAGTTAAGAAGAATGAAATAGATTTTGGCACATATAACACATGAGAAAAACTAATGACAGAGGGAGGATCATTGAAAAACATATTACCACAAGAATCCCACAAAAATATCTGCAAATCCTGGTTTATTTCCTTGCCAAATTGCTGTAGAGATGTACAATGTAGCTCAAAGCATCCACAAGAGTCCAACCTTTACAAATGAGGAAGAAAATGCATAATATAGACATGAAAACCACCTATGCTAGCCATTAGGGGCCGAATCCAAGAGATAAGGAACTGTTTCAACCATATCTAAACTAAGAACAAGAATATAGGCAGTGGAACAACTTGCCTCTAAAACCATGGAAACTGATTCATTCACCCCCAAACCACCTCAAAATGATGAATCTACCCTTTAAGACCATTTTAAAATTACATTTACATAGAATAGCATCATTTACAATCATAAATTCATCCAAGATGAGATAAAAACTCAACTTGTAGAAAAACTAGGCGAAATTTGGATTTTTGAGCAAACTGGTTCTATGCGTAGCACCACCTGCCAGGTGCATAGCGCCACTTCTCAGCTGATTTTGGAGATCTACCCCTTAGAAAAGTTGAGCCCAAGATATCTCATTGGAAATTTCTTCCTGTCTAGTTTCTGGAACGTCTTGAATTTTTTCATTTGGAGGTCATTTACCCCCTCAAAAGTGGAATCTCCCAAGGCTACTTCCTGTGTGCCCAAAATGAGGTAGAGAGCTCATTTTTTTAATGGTTTTTTGACCTTTAGGTGATCAAGATTTGCTCCAAAATTGCTGAAAATTTCAGGGATTGATGTTCTCACCATGCTGAATCCAAATATGCAAACCATTTCTCCAAAAAGTCCTCCAGTCAAAACCGTAGTTCCACCTAATGCAATTTTCTATGTTGGAAAATTTCAAAATTTCAAAATGACAAAAACTCACCAAAACTTTCCCATATTTGGCACAAAGCACTCTCATTAATTTCTTTGATGGGCTAGTGAGGCTTCAATCAATATTTTTAGCTTTTCTTTCTCCTTTTTGCTCCTCAAGGCCTTCCTCAACCTTACCTTAAACTTCCTCATCCTTATATTGCATATTTTGTTTCGGATCATATAGTGATAGGCGATGTGGCCAAGCATCTTCTTGTCTCTGTTGGCCTTATCAAGCAGCCTCTCAAGGTGTATGTTTACCCTCTCAAGGTGTATGTTCACCCTCTCAAGCCAAGTTTCCCGATCATTCTCAATCTCTTGCTCAATGGAGTCAAAGAGACAGGTCCTCTTTGTCATTTTGCCTCTTTAGTTTCAACATTTCAAGTTCCATTAGGATTTGATTATCCTCCAACTGTTTGTTCTCTTTCTTGTTCATTATCTATATCATCCTTGTGCATCTTCTCTTTGCCTTTGCTTTTCTACTTATGTCTCTCCATGGAACTATCATTGAGTGTCTCTTTCTGTTGTTCTCCTTTGGTTTTACAAAATGTTGTTGTATATGGATGTTTTATGGATAATAATGTGGAAATAAGGTGAAGGAATGAAATGGTTAGGGGGTATGAAAGAGGGAGTGTGAAAATGTATGTTGAACAAAGTTTAGGATGAGTAGGGTTTTAGTGAGAGTGGGTAGGGTTTGGTGATGTGAGTAGGGATTGTAGGGTTTGGGGAGAATGTATAGGGTTTGGGAATAGTGTAGGGTTTGGGAAAAACGTATGAGGGAATGATGCTTTGGGAATAATATATGAGGGGATGGGTTTAGGGACAAGCAAATATATGATATAGGATAGCCATAAACTGATGCAAGAATCTAGGGAGAGACAAAATAACCCAAGACTGATGAAATAATCTATTTTCAACAAGAATTATGTTGTTACTTGCAAAAAGGAAATGGAAAAGTTTTGAGTTGAATTGATGCAATTTGCATTGATCTGAAGCCTAACTGCCAGGTGCGTAGTGCACTCACCTAGGTGCATAGCGCTAGTTCAAATTTACATTGCAGGAAAAACCCAGGTAAGTAGAACCACTTCTATGCATAGCACGAGCTTTCGTGCGTAGCACTAGTTCAAAATTAAACTGCAGGAAAAACCCAAGTGCATACTGCCACTTCTATGCATAGCGCCAAACTTTGGTGCGTAGTGCCATTTTGCATACAGGTTTTGGAGGCCTTACTTATGTCCAAATTGGGCGTGTGATAGCGCGTTGGAAAGCTTATTGAGTCAACTTTCTAGAATATCTTGAATTTTCGAATTTGGAGTTCATTGTCTCTGTCAAAAGTCCAATCTCCCAAGACTGGTCAAAATGTGCAAAATGAGGCTGCCAAAATGCAGAGTGTTGGTGCAGTCAACGTTTGAAGGTCTTCCTCAACTCTGAATTGAGCTCATGATATCCCATTGGAAATACATTTGTGTCTAGTTATCATTTGACTCATCAAGAAAGTCCTTTGGCCAACCAAGCTATGAGAAATGTTGATTTTGGCAAGGTCACTATAGAGGTGCATTAACTCTCCTGAGGCAACTTGTATTTTTAATATTTCTCTAAAACCTTTACACCTGTGTAAAAAGTGAAGGATGGTTTTCTTCCTTGGCCTATTGTGGACAAAAACCTCTCTCACGTTTTCCAAATTCATTTTGTCTTGCTCAGAAACAAAAACCCTAGCAGAGGGAAACGAGCCTTACCTGAGCACAACTGAAGCACAACAAGGTGTAAAATGATCCATTGGAACCCGAAATGATGATGACAACTTTTTGAATGATGGTACACTCAGCTAAATGGTGACATGGACTGAAACTTGGAAAAATTTGAAAGGAGTGAAAACAAATCGTCGACCTAATACCGAGTGACCAAATTTTACTTGAAGATGCATTGAAATGACAAAATTTGACTTTGACACCCTAAAACCACTTTGTAAGAGCATGTTTGATCACTGGTGGAAGGTTGCAAATACTGACTCTAATAGAAGGTGTTGAAGCATGGGAATCAGTGATGACTGAATATTCTATGGAAGAATAATCCAACGAATGTAATTCAAGGGCGACGAACATAATCTTGAGTGGGTTACCCAATGCTACAAAGAGAAAAGTGGAGAAATGTTTATCAACAAAAGTTATGTGGGACAAACTTCAGGATCTTCACTCAAGATAAAAATTTCCCATGATTGGTAGAAAAGAATACGATGGAAAGCAAGAAGGAAATCCATAATCCATTAAGGAAGCTGAAAACATGAGTGAAGACATCAAGACCAAGGAAGACTTATAAGATGAAGAGAGTAAATATGATTTCGAAGAAGATCTCATGGAGAAGCTTGTAGCCACCCTAGAAGAGATAAGTAGTTTGAAAAAGGAGAATGAGGAGCTCAAGAAGCAATCATGGGATGTTGACCATGACCTTGACAAGACAAGGAAGGAATTTAACATATTCAAGCTTCAAGTTCAAGAAAGAGATGAGGAGCTCACCAAGCTTAAGGAGGAATTTCATCAAAAAAAGACAAGGCATCATGAAGAAGTGATATCCATGACAAAACAATTGGATAAGGCAAAGAAAAGGGAAGAAACATTTTCAAGCCATCTTGAACAAAGACATGAAGACCTCAACAAACTTAAAGAAAAAATTGATCAATACAAGGAAGATGTCTCCTCCCTCATATCTCAACTAGAAGAAGTAAATAAACAAGAAAAAGGGGTTAAGAAGGTGATGGCAGATTTGACACTCTTAGAAGGACAAGTTGATGAAGAAGAAAAGGATGGAGAATTCTTCAAATTAAAATTAGATATCACCTCTCTTAAGGATGAAACATGTGAAGCAACTAGGTTGAACAAAGAAATGGAGACCATTCTAGCAAAGAAGGATGATGAATGAAAGAAAATAAAATAAGAAATTAATATCCTAAAAAAGGAAGTTGATCATCTGAATAAGATTCTAAAGAGATTCCAAACCCTAGATGACATCCCAAGTCATCAAATATCTCCTCTTGATAAATCGTGTCTTGGTTATGCAGGTGACCCCTCAAACAAGAATGATGCAAACCCTAATTCTTCAAACAACAAGGATGTGGAGAAGCTTGGAAGAAATATCGATGCTCCAAGTTCCAGCAAAGGCAAGAGAAGAGTCAAGATGACATTCGAAGAAATCCTACTCCAAGAAGACTTGCAGATGGTGTCAATATTGCAAGAGGCAATAAATATGATCAAAAGCTTCCAAGAGAGAATAAATTTAGAAGTGCATTGAGACAAAATTGTGCAGAAAGTGTCAAGAATGTAAGAGGAAATGGATATCATCAAAGAATTTTTAGGTAGAATGATTTCAGAAGTGCATCAAGGCAATCATCATTTCCTAGGTACCAAAATTTATTTAATGGTTACTGTTATTCTTGCTCATATTTTGGACACATGGCTAAGCACTGCAGACCATATGAAGATTCCTATCAATTCTCCATAAAAATATTTACAAAAAGAAATTATGCTCTCTCTTTCATGTTAAATACTAAGTGCTTCAAATGTCATAACATTAGACATGTGGCTCATAATTGTAACTTATCTTGGGTTCCTAAACAAGCTCAAAGCAAAACTACCAAGCTAGAAAAGAAAGTCAAACAAGTCTGGAGAAAGAAGCAGATTGGATGAAAAATCCTCTTGAACATTGAAGCCAACAACACATGTTGATATGATGAATACATATTTGACATATTTTGATGATGAGATTCTGCCAAGAAGAGACCATCCATACTATTAGGGGGAGCTTTTGTTTATGAACTATTCATGCAAAAGCTATATGTGAAGATCCCTATGAGAAACTTAATGATTGACATATGGAAAATCATGTTATGATGAATATCTCCCAATAGATCATCTCCTAGAAGTAACTCCATTGAAGAAAATCATCCATTCATTGAAGATATCTTCCACTTGAAACAATATTTCTCATCTGAAGAAAATAGAATTGTTAGAGGAGTTCATGTAGATAGGGGGAGTTGATTGATCATCTACAATTGAATTGTAGACACCCACTAGAGTTGGAAAATTATGAGCTACTTGTGTTGAGATTAGATTGATAGCAGAAGGTAGGAAATGCTTGGTAAAGATAGAAAAATGAAGCTAATCTCAAAAGATTCTAAATAAAGCTAAAATGTGGAAATGACATTTGTGGAAGAAAACGTCAGTTGAATCAGAAGGATATACAAATAGCTACAAAGTATTCAAACTGGTATTTGAGTTTCTTCAAAGAAGAATATACAACCAAATATTATAGTACTTGACGAATGGAGTAAAAAAGACATAGATCAATATAGCACCATTGGAGAAGTATAGAATAAAATGACAGAGGTGTTTGAGAGGCATGATGATGACATAAAAGGGAGCATAGGTTTAGGGTGATTTGTACAAGCAATTGTCTAAGAAACAACAAAGAACCAAAATGATAAGAAAGAACAGGAGGTCGAGGAAACACAACTATTGTTGAGATGTCCTTCAAATATGCAGTAAAATTCATTAAGAAATGGCTGAGCATCACATTTTCCATTGATGCCAAAGGGGGGGAGAATACAGAAAGGAGAGGATCCAGGGAAAGGATTATATTACCATCAATGAAAAAGGGGGATATTGTTGAGATGTTAGTGTTGTCATTGATTTCCATATGGATTGAATATAGCATAAGCACTGTATATATATATATATATATATATATATATATTCCCAAGAAGCAGTTAAAGGAGAAGCCATCGGGAGCCAAAGGAAAGACATCAGAAGCCAAGAGAAAGAGCCAAAACAAGCCAAGGAGGAGTAGATCCAAGAGAAGACCACATATGCCCAAGTGAAAGAGCCAAAACGAAACAAAAATGATATTGGAGTTTCGGAGCCCAAGTAAAGAACAAAAAGAAGTATTGGAGGAGTGAACAATACTGATATGAGAGGAGCAAAGAGAAATGATATTTTGGAAGAAAACCAAATTTAAATAAGGCCT
Organism: Pinus taeda; assembly: GCA_000404065.3. Classification (NCBI taxonomy): domain Eukaryota; kingdom Viridiplantae; phylum Streptophyta; class Pinopsida; order Pinales; family Pinaceae; genus Pinus; species Pinus taeda. Next base: position 25,584 of record APFE031218100.1, read on the forward strand.
TTTAATATTATTGGAATAATAAACTTTGGAAACCTTTTAACCAATGTTCGCAAATGAAATAATATCACAACACATATAATAAAACCCTATCAGAACCTTATCATATCGACATTTTATTATGTGTCACTGCCAAAAAGCTTTGAATCTGATCTTCGATCTCCGACCCTAATCTTCAATCTCTAACTCTAACCTCCAATCTCTGATCTTCAATCGCTGACTCCGAACTCTGATCTCTAATATGCAATATAGCTCTCTAATCTCTGATATGCAATATAGACCACCGATCTCTGAATTGTGATATGTGGACCTGACTTGATTTAAGTTAACGATTTAATTATTAAATAACATATGCCACTTTATCATAAACGTGGCATGTGCACAAACTAAAACTCCCCAATATCCATGTGGTCTCGATGTACAAGAGTAAAGTGATGATGTGGCATGTGGAACCTATCAACATCCATTATAGTATAGTTTCACATTGTTTAAATGTATTCATTTGATTAAAAGATATGGCCCCTCCTATCTTTCTATTATAATATGGTTTTCGTAACAATGAAATTATGTTATATTTGCTCAATTATTAAAAAAGATCCCTTCCAACACCTATTTAATATATTTTCAATGTGCCACCTCATGCAAAAAACGGCCTCTCCTTTAATTAAGGTATCTTTTTCTTTATTGGAGAAACTTCTATAAATAAAATTCAAATACTTCATTTCATGTATCCAACCTAGTAATCCATCACGAAGATAAATACATAGTTCAGAACTCATGAACTTAGAAGCACCGAGGGACAGGAAAATATTATTTTGGGAAAATTCTTTTGAGGACAATCTTGTGTTAAGGGGTCATATTTCTTGCACAAAACCACACACATACTCTACAATCTTAAGCTACGGGTATCAAAACTGAGATAGATCTGAAGTATACACTTGTTGTAAAGATCTCAATGCACATTACAGCTCGATACTTTGATTTGTGAAGAAACAATGAAGAATTAAGCTTCGGTGATTAGCCTTAGGGGTATAACCTTAGACTAGTCCTCACCTATAGCTCGGTGAGTGGGAAGTTGCATTGTTTTTGCTCATACCTTTCTTATACACATCACACTTTAGGTTGGATAGTGGTCAAGTCTCTTGGAGGCATAGTTTTGGAGCTCACCTTGTACCTGTTGCTACACGGTGTTATAATACGTTGGAAGAACAATCCCATTTTTGAGAGACACACCTACAATCACACTTGTACAAACCTATGTTTGTTGGGAGCTCAGAACTAGGTGTTCCTCTAAACTGGCATGCATGAGTTATTATTTAGTGAATATTCAATTAGTTGGTGTGGCAGTGAGGATGCACTGTTTCACTAACTCATTATTGAACCCGTATTAGTTCCTCCAACAGTTAGAACTAGTTTAATTGACTACAACTTAGTTAAACTAAGTTGTCTAATTACAACTCCAATAAACTCAATCTATACCTCTTTCTTCTTATCAACGATGAAATGCTGCCATCGCTTCCTTTCTAGCTTCTAGATTTTAAACCATTGTTCACCAGTGTTCTCCAAGCCTGTCGCTGCTGCTATAAATTCTTCTGTGACTTTAAATTTGAGAGGCCCAATTTTCACTCGGCCATTTCTGAAACTGCTGCAAGAACCGAAGAGAACCCGAGTCTCGCAATAGTGAAAGACTATTGTGATACTCGACAGTCTGCTCTAACTTACTAAGAGATGAGGGTTCATTCTAAACAGGCAGCATCACTACTTAACGACTATGAACAGTTAAGAATTTTACATGCAATACTGGGGAGATCGGTTCTTATAAATAGAGATCCAATTGTCCACCATCCTTTCTATCTTGTCATCATTCTCAGTAGATGCACGACAACATTAAGATCATGCCAGATTGGTACTTGCGGTGGCATTTTAACGGCTAGGTGAGGTAATAATTATGAGTTAAGGACATCTAGGATTATGGCGGAGAGGGGTAATTATGTCCAAGCAACGGTTAAAAAATTTCCACATTCCTTCATAATTCAAAAAGAGAACTTAGCATTCATTAAAAAATGATCATGATTTCTAACTTAAAAACACCTTGTACTTTAAATAATTTTCTCCTAGTTAGTATGATAGCATAAGTACTCATCGGCTAAGTGAAAGGACTTCATATAATTTTCATGATGACGAGGTGCATGCTTGCACTGATCTGCTTGCACCGCTTAAATTATACTATTCTACTGGTACATTCTACTTGCTTTATCACATAGGACAACATAATTGCACTAGTGCAAGCATAATATCTATGAACAGAGAATTTAAATAAAATATAGGTTGGACTTCCACATGACTTCCTCAACTTATGCTGAAAATTTGCTTCGCCCTTTCTTGATGCTTTAGAGCATATCCTTTTGCTCTTTGTGTGCGAGATCCTGCAATAAATTCATGAGGGAATAAAGAAGTGGGAAAAGAGAAATTTCATAATGGGAAGGAATTTTGTTACAGGGATTCCAAGAATAGTACCAAAAGAGGCAATAAACAAAAGTGGGATAGGGACAAAAATTCAAGGGTAAGTGGGATTTCTTTGAAGCGGACAGGGTAAATTTCGAAGAATGTGGGAAGGTTAATCATTCTGGGATTGAAGAAGAAAACTGAGGGAATATTATGAAAGTGGAATATGAAGAAAGGCAAAAAACATTCTGGAAGGTCTGCCTACACTAATGCAAGAAAAAATAACTACAATGAAAATTAAGCGTTACTTGAGTAAAAATAGCCATGCCAATTACCCTAATTGTATAAAGGTTGGTTCTGTTGAACCTGTTTTTACTCGGTGGTCGCTAGCATATCTAAGGATCAAGAAAACATTTTATTTTTTAGATATCATTTTGGGATTCAACTGCGTTAAGTAAGTCATTCACGTATGACCATTTCCATGAGAGGTAGCCGTAACTGACTAATTTCTCATGATTTTTTGAATAGTTCACTTAGCACTCATTGCATCGGGTGATGCTCACAGGGAATAGCCATGCCAATTACCCTAATTGTATAAAGGTTGGTTCTCCTGAACCTGTTTTTACTCGGTGGTCGCTAGCATATCTAAGGATCAAGAAACATTTTATTTTTTAGATATCATTTTGGGATTCAACTGCGTTAAGTAAGTCATTCACGTATGACCATTTCCATGAGAGGTAGTCGTAACTGACTAATTTCTCATGATTTTTGAATGGTTCACTTAGCACTCATTGCATCGGGTGATGCTCACAGGGGTGAAGAAGTGGGATTGAAACTAGTGAAATGTGGAGAACGAATCACATAGCATCAATCATCACTTCCGGGGCTTGCACCCGGTAACCAAGACTTCCCAAGAGGTCACCCATCCCAGATCTCCTCTGGCTCAAGCGCGCTTAACTGTGGAGTTTTTCCCCACAATCAAGCCCACTTAGCTTGCTACCCCATTTGCAAAACCTTGCAAGTATTGTGCCTCATGAATCATTCAAGTAGAGATCCCTTGACTCTTTTTGAATTTAAGTATGAGGGTTTATGCAGTGCATTATATTAGATATCATTTTGGGATTAAAAAAGAGTCAAGGGATTTCTACTTGAATGGTTCATGAGGCACAATACTTGCTAAGGTTTTGCAAATGGGGTAGCAAGCTAAGTGGGGTTGATTGTGGGAAAAACTCCACACTTAAGCGCGCTTGAGCTAGAGGAGTTCTGGGATGGGTGACCTCCTGGGAAGTCCTGGTTACCAGGTGCAAGCCCGGGAAGTGATGATTGATGCTATGTGATTCGTTCTCCACATTTCACTAGTTTCAATCCCACTTCTTCACCCCTGTGAGCATCACCCGATGCAATGAGTGCTAAGTGAACTATTCAAAAAAAATCATGAGAAATTAGTCAGTTACGACTACCTCTCATGGAAATGGTCATACGTGAATGACTTACTTAACACAGTTGAATCCCAAAATGATATCTAATATAATGCACTGCGTAAACCCCCATACTTAAATTCATTTTATTTTTATTAGAAATTTTTGATCTTCCTACCAGCAAGCTGGTTTTCAGGTTGATCCTTCTGCAATCATGTCAACGAACTGATTTTCATAATTATAGGAAAATATTTTTCTTTACTTTTTTCTTCTTTTTTTTTTCATTTTTTTAATTTTTATTTTCAGAAGAAAGAGAATTCATGTTTTCAAAAGGTTGGTATTACCATTCACCACTACCATCCCAAATTTCTATTGGACTTGTTGTGTAAAATCTTTCCTCGTAAGTGGCTGAAAATACTTCTTTAACCTGTGTCCATTTACCAAGAATACTGAATCTTGTCCATCAATAGTTTTAACTTCTACTTCTCCATTCTTAAATACTCGGATCACTTCATAAGGTCCCATCCAATGTGTATGGAATTTCCCTTTAAAGATTTTAAATCTAGCATCATAAAGGAGCACCCAATCACCTCGTTGGAATTGCTTTTTCTGAATAGACTTATCATGCCACCTTTTACGTTGCTGCTGAATTAGTATGTTCTGCTGAACAACATCCCTACGAAATTCATGTAACTCATTTAAGTGGAGAAGACGTTGTTGTTGTGCCTTAGAGAGATCTAGTCCTAATTGAACTACAATTCTGAAAGTTTTGATATGGAATTCAATTGGTAACAGAACCTGTTTGCCATATACCAGCTCATATGGTGTATGTCCCGTGCTATATCTCCAAGTGGTTCTGTGTGCCCACAAAGCCTCTAGTAATCTTTCATCCTAGTACTTCCGATGCATATTTGACTGTCTTTGTAAGAATCGACTCGATCACTTTGTTTGTGGGTTCCACCTGGCCATTTCCTTGTGGGTGATACGGCGTGGATTTCCTGTGCTGGATCTTATATTGCTCCATCACACCCTGTACCAGACTAGAAATAAACTATGGACCATTGTCAAAAACAATTTCTCTAGGCACACCAAATCTAGTAAAGATTTCAATAAAAATAAAATCAACAACAACTTTTTCCATAGCAAAAGAAACAACTTTAGCTTCTACCCATTTCATAACAAAATCTACACAAACCAAGATATGTTTTTTACTTAAGGATGTTGGATTTATTGGCCCTATAAAATCAATAACCCATTTTTCAAATGGCTCAATCATAACTTGGGGGCATAAATGCATTTCATTGATTTGATTAGGTTGGCCCATTCGCTGACAGCTATCACAATGCCTGACATACTGTTTGGCATCCTTAAACAAGGAAGGCCAAAAGTAACTAGCACGCAATACTTTATATGTAGTTCACTTATCAGCGAAGTGACCTCCACAAGGTTCATCATGAGCATATTTCAATATGTCAAAGACTTCCTCCTCGCTTACACACCTACGGATAATTAGATCTGGACCAATGTAAAAGAGATCTCCTCGAATCCAGGAATACGCATCACTTTTCTGAACAATACTCCACTTTTCACGAGTGGACAAGTGGGGTGGTGTTTTCCCAGCAACCAAGTAATTAGCAATGTCAACAAACCACAGGGAATCTATTGACATAGAAAAAATATGTTCATCTGGAAAATCATCATTAACAGGAGTTGCTTCACCAGGATTATCTAATCTAGAAAGAAAATATGCTACAACATTAGATTTTACTAGTATATCAACAATAGTAATATTAAATTCCTGCAAAAATAGTAACCACCTAGTCACTTTACCACTAGTTAGTGGTTTATTCATCAAATATTTAATCGCGGAATGATCAGTATGTACAAATAGTTCATATCCTGTAATATAGTTCCTGAACTTATTAATTGCAAAAATTACAACTAAAAACTCTTTCTCTGTAACTATATAATTTAATTCAGTGGAAGACAAATTCTTACTAATATAATAAATAGCATAGGATTATTTAGTTTCCTCTTGTCCTAAAGTTGCGCCAATAGCCAAATCTGAAGCATCTGAGGAAATATGAAAAGGAAGAGACCAGTTAGGACCTCTTAAAACTGGTGCATGTACTAACTTTTCCTTCAATGTTTCAAAAGACTATTGGCAAGCTGTGGTCCAAGGAAATTCACTATCCTTAAATAGAAGTCGGAAAAGAGGGGCAACTATCTTAGAAGAATTTTCAATGAATCTCCTATAGTAACCAGCATGTCCTAAAAAACCTCTTACTTCCCTTTGAGTTTTGGGTGCAGGAAGATGCAGAATGATTTTGATCTTTGTTGGATCAACTTGGATAGATTTACCAGAAATCAAATGGCTAAGTACCACTCTCAATTTACACATTAATATACATTTCTTGTCACTCAAGACGAGATGGGCTTCCTAACAACGAAGAAGTACTTTTTCCAGATTTTCGAGAGCTTCCTGAAAAGAATCACCAAACACAGAAAAGTCATCCATATAAATTTCTACAAATTCTAGAACAACAAAAATGGCCAAGACTACCCTTTGAAAGGTAGTAGGGGAAATACATAACCCAAAGGGGATCACTCTATAATGTACCCCATGGACACGTAAAATTAGTTTTATCCTGATCTTGGGGTGCAATCTGTATCTGGTTATAACCACTGAAGCCATCCAAAAAGGAAAAATATTTCTTTCCTGCAATGGTTTCAAGCGCCCGGTCAATGAAACAGAGAGGGAAGTAATCTTTGAGAGTGGCTTTGTTTAATTCTCTATAATCAATACAAATGCGCCATCTTCCATCTTTCTTACGTACTAGCACTAATGGAGAGACCCACTGATCGTCAGAAATAGGATAGATAAAACCAACATCTAAGAGTTTATGTTCTTCTTCCTTCACAATATCTCTTAGAGCTGGATTCATTCGCCTTTAGGGTTGTCGAATAGGTCAGGCTCCTTCCTAAATATAGATATGATGTGTACAATTTTCAAGGGGAATACCCTTCATATCTTCATAGCCCCATGCAAAGGCACTAAGATGGTTTTGCAACAAATTCACAAGCTACTCTTGCTGAGATGAGTCCAAATCTGAACTAATATACAAGGATTTATTGGGGCTAATATCAACAAGAGTAGTATCAGGCTTAGGAGTACTCAAGAGGGTGGTCAAATGTAGCGGTACAAAATAATGAGAATCATGGTTATCTTGAAAATAATGGATAAAAATCTGACTCAATAACTCAAAATTAGGCATAATGTTTAGATTATTCACGAAAGCTTGGATCTCATCTTCTTTTGAAGACCCAGTATGCTGATGGATAAAGGAAATGGGTTCAATCCCCTCATCACTGCTCTGATCCAACCATAAATATCTCAAAGGTCCTGAATGGATCTAGCAGGGGGGTATAAGGTAACTTTCTTCCTAGAATCTCCATGCAAAATATACATATCACCAGAGCAACATCCAACATATCACCAGAGCAAGATCCAATATATATCAATTAACTATAACACATAGGTTGAGCAAGCAAATGAGGAGGTAAAAAAGGTGGAGGTAAAGGTAATGGTGGAGTATACTGACTCAGAGGTTGAGGCATTGAATAAGGTGTATGTGTAGATGGATATGACTACATGGATGGCTGGTAGGAATATGGAGAATGAGTTGGCCCTCTCCAACCTTGTTTCCATAGTTGAGAAGGTTTCCCATGCTGATATTGGTTCCCATATTGCCACTGTTGATTAGTGTTAGGATAATAATATGCATGTGAATTATAACCAAAATAGTGTGGAGAAAATTCAGGAGCCACACCTGCACCTAACTGAAGTCAATTTCTTTTTTCTCCCATAGCATACAAGTATTTAGCTTCACGTTGTCCCCCTGTAAATACAACTTTAAGTCCTATTATAGAGAGACATTTTTCTATGATATGGTCTTCTTCACAAATACTGCACTTATTAGTTTCTTTCAAATTAAGAGGACATTATATAGGAGGATGTTTGTCTCTACATTTAGGAAAGAAAAATGCTTAATGACTCTTGTTCCTTCATGAGTTTTTGCTGAAATTTTAAAGAGTCCAATTGTTTGGTAACAATATTCATTATATCAATTTTCATGTTTTCCATTTTAGTTTATAGTCCAATAATCATAGCATCAGTAGATTCGGTTTTTCTATTTCTATTTCGAGTTCCTCTACTGGATCTATACTGATTTTTTGAAAATTTCCGTCATAATTCACAAATTTGTTCGAAAGTTTGCTGAGAAATATCACCTTTTCCTAACAGATTTAAATTATTTCTAGCATTATTAGTAAGTCCTCTTAAGAATATCGACATCCGGTATCACCATCTGTGAGATTGTGTGTAGAGGAGAATGGTGTTGTTGGATTACATTCCTACATAGGACCGTGATTGATATATCTTACCTAAGGCATTGTCAAGAGGAAAATTCGAGTTCCAAAAATACACGATTGGGTTATCTGATAATCCATTTCTTGTTGAGAGGGAGTGTTGAAAATGCAACAAGAAAATCCTGAATTAATTTTCCCTTGAATTAAATTAGGAGAAAAATTATATTTCCACATCACAAGACAACTTGTAAGAGTTAGATTTCGCTTAGTTGACTTTGTTAATTTGCATTAAATTAAAATCTCTTTTAAAATAAATAATAAAATAAAATCAATGTTATTTTTACACCATTTCCAAATTACATTTCAAAATAAATATTTAAGAAAAAACACACAAATTTCCTCATAAATAATATATAAATTAATTTATCCAAATAAACCTAATTTCTTTTAATAATAATATTTTTTTATTTATTAAATTTAATTATTATTTTATAATTGAAAAATGATAATTGCTACTTTACAATCCAGAATTTTTGAAAACAAAATGGTAAAAACCCATGAATCCTCCCTCTACAACAATCTCCAAACCAATTTAAAAATGTTGTCCGTCTTTCTATTCTTTGAAGTGATTTAAATATATAATTATTAGTGTGGGGATGTATTATAAGCATGGTCGGCTTTCGAACGTGGTTGCTCACAACAAAATGTATATAAAACCACATTCCTTCACACAAAAAGGTTATACCGCCCGCACGTAGTTTTGGGATCCTCAAATGCCGAAAACTCTACACCAGTGTTTGAAATTATTGTCCGTTTAGTGCCGAAAACTCTACAACAGTGTTTGTTTGAAATTATTTTCCGTTTTGTGTGGAAAACTCTACAGCTGAATTGAATTGGGTCATTCATAAATAATGGAACACGCTTATGAATGGGTCAGAGATGCCCGTGACCACGCGCAGCAACACAGAGATCCAGTAAAGAACAAACGATTTGTTCTCATTATTATGAAGTTCGTGGAGTCTCAGCTAAACGCAGGTATTGTTGGACAAAACCCACCGAACAGAATTGAAGGGGAAACTGTTGGACACCGTTTGGTGTCGAGCGTGATTGTTAACAATGTGCAGAGATCTAAATACTTCAATGAAACTCTAAGTTTATTATATCCATGGGTTCAGGTCGGCCTTCCAGAATTAGAGAATTTAACAGAAAATGTTAACATGCATGATTTATTTGATCAATCGCGAGGAATATGGGTCCTAAAGCACCAGAGAATAACTGAAAATGTGGATCTACACTCTCTCCCCACATCCCAATTGGGCCAAGATATGATTATAATTCGATACATAGTGAGTCTTCGCCAACCACAAAATACGGAAATTGGGTACTCCACTCAAATTATATGGAATTCCAGATTCAGTTGGCGCCAGATCCTGCACCATTTAGAGGGGAATACGTATGACTTCAATTTTGAACCAGAACTCATGGTTATTGCCACCAACTATTTTGGAGAGGAAGCTGTAAGTGGAAGTCCCTTACAAATAGTGGAGAGGTTGCCTGACGTCATAATTGGGCAGCACCACGACGACATGTGCAGTGTTTGTCATGAGAAGTTTGAAAGTGGGGAGCGATCAAAAATATTGGCATGCACTCATATTTATCATTCACATTGCATTCTCAAGTGGTTTAAGATTCGTGTCTCATGTCCCACATGCAGGAGTGCCTCACCATAGATGATGACCCTGCAATGTTCTTCTTTCTATTAATTTCATAGTAAGTGTTTTTGTTTTGGGTTATAAAAGAAAAGACATGTAAATATGTTATTTTAAGTAAGTTTGTATATTTTTTATGTTAACGATATAAATCTTTAATTTATAGAGTCAATTGCATATACTCTTATTGGATGGAGCCCTCAGTCGATCACTCTTCCTAAAATATCCGAGAAACTAGGGTTTGGTAGTGAAAATAGCATTATGCCTCCACTTATAATTATTTTAGAGGACTAGACGCATTGGAACTGGGGTTTGGTAGTGAAAATAGCATTATGGCTCCACTTATAATTCTTTTAGAGGACTAGACGCACTGGGGAGTTCAACTATATCCACAACAATTCCGTCTTTGCTCACAATTTGGTAGTTGGACCATTTGCTATAAACAACATAACAAAATTTTACTCGGAGAATGTATGCCTCACTTGAAACTCTGTTTGAATGTGGACAAAATCCATAAGTTTGCATTATGAGGTATCAACTATAATAATTTTAATACAATTATCTCCATGCTTATAATCCCTCAACCCCCCCTCTGGATATCCATGATACTCTTTGTTGGTCAATGCGCATTTAAGAGTTCAAATGCATGTAATTAGCTTTAATTTAGTTAGGGATAGTTGAAGTCTAAGCCATTTGTTTAATGGATATTGTTTATTTGATAACATAATAAATATCTAATAGAAAAGTAGTAGTTTTCTCTCCATTTTCTAAACTAGGAACAACAGACAATGGTTGATAAGGTCTTTATTATAGAACTTAGAAAATATTTAGCATTTGCACGTTCGAATGTGCACGAAGAAATCAAATCGGTTGTTGGAAAACATCGCAAGTGAACTATTGAGACATGGAAAGGTTGAAATATCTACAGTGTGGTGAGAGACACACTACAATTATATCCAGTGCGCCGCTATAGCTTCCTCATGAATCAACATAAGTTGTGACAGTAACAGGAAGACATGGATTGTTGGAGTCATATAACACTAAAATTAAATGCCATTGTTTAGTGACTAATGTGAACAACACAAGCACTAATGCAAAGTGTTTTTTTCTGGAAATTAAAGATTTTAGTAGTTGCAATAAATTATCCGAGTTCATGAATATTAAAAGTTATCATTTTTATCAAGAGGCCTAAAGATAAGAGGAGTAAAGATAAGCGGGTAGAAATGTAGATGATTGTAGAGTGATGTAGAGGTAGTGTTATAGGAAACAAGGATGTGGATGTGAAAATCATGAGGAATGAAGGGGATGGGAGAAATCGAAGGGATATGGTAAAGCAAAGGGTTGCATGTGGGCACTATGTTATCAAAATATGGCCAGTTGTCCCTGCTATCATATGCCTCGATAGAAGCACCTAGGAGATAGACATAACCACAAAATAATAGGGAATACAATGAATCAAGAAAGTAAATACCTAGAAATTTTTTTTTTTTTAAATATCAAGAGCAGAGTGGAAAAAGACATATATGGAAATGTTGACATGCACCCTAGCACATAGATTTTCTATAATTACGTTTTTCTCAGCTCATGAATTCATCAATTCCCCACTCTTCACCAACTCTTAAACATAAGAGGTGTATCTGTGACATGACATTGCAAGTAGTGGAATAGTTTGTCATTACATCCAAAATAATGTGTTTTTCGGACATCCAAATTGCTAGCAACATATACATGGTAGACTTCATCAACATGATTAAGCACAGTATTTTTGGTTTTCTCCTTGATTATTAAAATGAGCTTATTATTGCCAATGGGAGTAACTATATCAATAACATCATCATCATCACGTCAAGAAAGTCACAAATTTAATATAAAAACATTACAAATGTGAAAATGTATTTATCTTATTTAAGATTTTCAAAAATAATCCCATCCCAACCAGACTCTAGTATGCATGTTTGAAGTTTAAGAAAAAAAGTGGTAAGACTTCGGATGTTTAGTAAGTGCCAATGGCCAAGTCTAGTTGTTTGGAAAAAGTTTCATCGAAGTGGCTAGGTCTTAGTGAATTTTCCACAGTATGAGCTAATTTATTTCTAAGTATGTACAACCAATGCTTTTTAAACAATTTGAAATGATAACCTATTAAACAATGTGTATGTCCTTTTAATGATGTAACAACACGAAACTTGTAAAGGAATATTTGTGATTGTTTCTATACCTCCAAGAAGAAATGCTAAATCCATGTGCTAACAGAGAGGTGTAGTTCTCACAACAAAGTATTTAAGACCATAAACATCGACCATCATGGAATCTCAATTAATAGTGTCATATTAGGGATGTGATTGAGAAAAGTTGAGATGAAAGGACCATCTAGACATATGATAAATCAAAATCCATAGAAAATCCGTAATTATCCTTAACAATGTGGTAAACCAAGTTACTGGAACACCTTGTCCTCCGAGGACCCACAGTCTCCATAGATAACCAACCTCATACAAATATCATTTCTGTTTATTTCTCTCATGAAAGTTACCTGGAAAATAGGAAAACAGCCAAGAGAGGAAACGTTACCTGGCTCTACTAGCTCTGCTGGCTCTATTCTACTCTACTGGCTCTGCTGGCTCTACTCAACTTAGCTCTGCTGAACCATGAAGAAGAAGAATTGATCGAGAATGTGTCATACCATTCTCCACTGACCTGAAGTCAGTCTCAGAGTGTGTACCGCTGGTCCCAGACCAGTCCTCAACTGACATGTAGTCAGTGTCATAGTAGTACAACTCCTACCACTGGTCCCAGACCAGTACTCTACTGACTCGAAGTCAGTCTCAGAGTATGTACCACTAATCCTAAACCAGTCCTCAACCGACCCAAAGTCAGTGTCATAGTGGGTACAACTCCTACCACTGGTCCCAGACTAGTATCATTGATCCTAGATCAATGAAGGTCATCTTAGCATAGGGAGTACGATAGATATAGCGGTGCATCCATCGGTACTACTATGGTCCCTATCCTCATTTCCCTGCTCATGGATCAAGTGAGAGGTACTTCCCATGAGTCCCAGCCTGCATGGGTAGGATGCCTCGACAGGAGAACTTAATGAATCCTGTCCTCACAGGAGAACTAATCATCTTGCTACACAATCGCCATGGAGAACACATCATCCATGCCTCACAAGTCAACTAATCTTCCTACTACACAATCATCATCAAGAACACAACATCCAAACCTCACATGTTAGGCCCCTATACTACTAGTGTAACCCCTTATTATTATTAGTACAACCCCCTTATTATATTGATGTACCCATGTCGTGCCCATATTGTTACTATTGTGCCCCATAGAAGCCCACTATTGTTATTATTGTGCCCTTACATTATTATTGTTATGTAGGCCCTGATTATATAATGACCCCTTAGACTCCTGTATATAGAAAGGAGGACTTTTCATTTGTATCATCGAAGAATTGTTCATTTATGTAATGTAAAAGGAGGTTTCCCCCTCGAAGAGGCTGAATTCTAAGGCTTTGATCTATCTTTTCTTGGGTTGGTTTCATAACATTTGGTATCAGAGTTTTGGATTCTAGGGTTTCGCTGCTCCAAATAGGTCATCGTGGCATTCTCGCTATAACATTTTTTCTGCGACGTTTCAAAAGTCGAAAAAAAACCCATTTGAGAAGACATCGTGCTAAATCTCGGATCCGAATTTCAGAGCTTTTTGCGCTATATTTGCGGATATATGATCTGAGCAATTTGGTCTTTTTGCAGAGTCCTAAATTACATTCCAAACAGGTGACCTAGGGAAAATCATCATAACTTTTTCTTTGAGAATTGGATTGAAATTTCATAAGAAAGTGCAGAAAGAGGATGGACTGTAGTTTCGTCTATATATTTTTCAGAGCTAAAGGTCGAAACAGTGACTCATGGCCCGTCGTACAAGTTCGCTCTACTGAACTAGTATATAATCAAGTCATTGTAGGAGATTCCGCATAACGCTTCCTTGGAGAATCCAATTTGGATCAGACTGGTGGCATTGGAAAGAGGACACAGAGGGCTACTGTAGGTCACAATTTCAAAACTTAAGGATCTGAAAGTACAGAGTTACAGGCGTTTCAAGATTGAGCTCCTAAAATCAAGAAAAAACAAGATGAGGAAGTTTGATGGGAAGGATCCTGTAAATTGGATACTTCAGATGGAGCAATATTTTGATCTACATGGTGTACCACTCTTACAAAAGGTATGTATTGCATCTTCATATTTAGAACCGGATCAATTTTTATGGTATAAAGGGATTTTTTCTCGTAAACGACTTGTTACGTGGTCAATTCTCACAGAGGAAATGATAGCACATTATGAGGATACAAAGAGCAACACCTTCTTTAGAGCAACACCACAACAATTGGAAAGAGTAAAAGGGCTTTGTGACATACTAGAAAGTAAAATTATGGCAACAATGAATTCTCCCCTCACAACTATAAAGAGGGAAGGTTGTTCTCCTAGCCTTCCACAACCTACAAGGGTTACACCTCAACAATTGGAAGAAAAAAGAGAAAAAGGGCTTTGTTACAATTGTGATAGCAAATGCACTAAAGGTCATAAGTGTGCTGAGAAGAAATTATTTTACATAGATTATGAAGACAAGGAAGAAAAGGATCAAGAAACATCAAAAGAATAGGATATACGCCAGGACCCCACCCCAGAGAAAGAAGAAATGAATCAGACCATATCTTGTAATTCATTGGTCGAAATTACCACTCCTCAAACTATCAAGATAGAAGGACATATCAAGAAGAAAAATGTTCAAGAAGTGAAAGATCACATCGAGCATCAAGAAATGAATCCGACCATATCTTGTAAAGGATTGGAAGAAATTACCACTCCTCAAACTCTATAGATAGAAGGACATATCAAGAAGAAAAAGGTTCAAGCAGTGAAATATCACATCAAGCATCAACAACAAGTTCTCCAACTTTTAAAGGATAATGCCACTTCGGT